>SJYV01039241.1:0-11640 GCA_006410875.1 Neotragus pygmaeus | reverse complement strand
GGCCTGGCGTGCTGCGATTCATGGGGTCACAGAGTCGGACACAACTGAGCGACTGAACTGATAAGCCTAATTAGCTTAACATCTGTCTTTTTACAAGGAAAGAGAACAATCTTTTGAAAAGTTCCTGGGGCCCTTTGGTTGTTAGTCACTCAGTCATGCCTGACTCTTTGCAACCCCACAGACTGCAGAACGCCAGGCTTCCCTGTCCTTCACTATCTCTCAGAGTTTGCTTAAACTCATGTTCATTCAGTTGGTGATGCCATCTTACCAGCTTGCACCCTGTTGTCCCCTTCTCCTCCTGCCTTTAATCTTTCCCAGCATCAGAGTCTTTTCTAATGACTTGGCTCTTCACATCTGGTGGCCAAAGTATTGGGTTTCAGCTTAAGGACCAGTCCTTCCCATGAATATTCAGGGCTGATTTCCTTTAGGATTGATTGGTTTGATTTCTTTGCAGTCCAAGGAACTCTCAAGAGTCTTCTCTAGCATCACAGTTCAAATGCATTGATTCTTTGGCACTCAGGCTTCTTTACTGCCCAGCTTTCACATCTGTACATATACTACAGGAAAAACCATAGCTTTGACTATATGGACCTTTGTTGGCAAAGTAATGTCTGTGCTTTTCAATACACTGACTAGGTTTGTCATAGCTTTTCTTCTAAGGAGTAAGCATCTTTTAATTTCATAGTAGCAGTTACTGTCCATAGTGATTTTGGAGCCCAATAAAATAAAGTAAGTCACTGTTTCCATCATTTCTCCATCTATTTNATCATGTATGGATGTGAGAGTTGGACTGTGAAGAAGGCTGAGTACCGAAGAATTGATGCTTTTGAACTGTGTTGTTGGAGAAGACTCTTGAGAGTCCCTTGGATTGCAAGGAGATCCAACCAGTCCATTCTGAAGGAGATCAACCCTGGGATTTCTTTGGAAGGAATGATGCTAAAGCTGAAACTCCAGTACTTTGGCCACCTCATGCAAAGAGTTGACTCATTGGAAAAGACTTTGATGCTGGGAGGGACTCGGGGCAGGAGGAGAAGGGGATGACTGAGGATGAGATGGCTGGATGGCATCATGAACTCGATGGACATGAGTCTGAGTGAACTCAGGGAGATGGTGATGGACAGGGAGGCCTGGCATGCTGCGATTCATGGGGTCGCAAAGAGTCAGACACGACTGAGCGACTGAACTGAACTGAAAATGCAAAGCAGCCCAAATATAAGACCTAACCAAATAACCCCTTTTAAAAAGATGAGAAATATTTCCCCCATTTTCTACCAAGTATGGCTGAAGTTTGTTTTAAATATTTATTTATTTGGCCATGCCTGGTCTTAGTTGTGGCACATAGGCTCTTAAGTTGTGGCTTGCAAACTCTTAATTGAAATGTGGGATCTAGTTCCCTGACCATGGATTGAACCTGGGGCCCCTGAATTGGGAGCATGGAGTCTTAGCCTATGGATCACCAGTGAAGTCCCTAAAGCTTGTTTTTATTTCAAAGTCTGATCTTTTTTAAAAATTAATTTATTTATTTTAATTGGAGGCTAAATACTTTACAACATTGTGGTGGTTTTTGCTGTACATTGACATGAATCAGCCATGGATGTACATGTGTTCCCCATCCTGAATCCCCCTTCCACCTCCCTCCCCAGAGTCTGATCTTTATAAAATACCCACAGAGAAAATCAAATGACAGCATGGTTTCAGTTTATTCCACTTCCAAAATCTTTTTCATATATCTATAGACCTCTTTTTTATCAGGGCCATGGGAATTGCTGATATGTCTAAGGGATGGGCATGGGTATCTTAACTGTACTTAGAATTTACGTTGTTCAAGAATCTGCACCCTTTCCTGTATTCCATGTTGAGGTAAATGAGCATTTCAGGTACTGGACCCAAATGCAAAATTACAAGAAGGATATTTAACACACAACTCATACCAAACAGTGATTTGTTGTTTACTTTTGGTTTGCCCTCTGGCTTCCCAGGAATTTCCTGTAGCTCAGACGGTAAAGAATCTGCCTGCAATGACTCAGGTTCCTGACATCCCAGGTGGTGCTAGTGGTAAAACCCACCCTCCAATGCAGAATACATAGGAGATGTGGGCTCAGTCCCTGGGTTGGGAAGATTCCTCTGGAGGAGGAAATGGCAACCCACTCCAGTATTCTTGCCTGGAGAATTCCATGGACAGAAGAGCCTGGCAGACTATAATCCATGGGGTCACAAAGAATCAGACATGACTGAAGTGACTCAACATGCACGCACTGTTTGTCTTGATCCAGCTTCATAAATCACATTTGCCATTGTTGAGGTCATGGATTCCACTGCCTTGTTTTAGTAACCAGACCATTCCCCCTTCTCACACAGCTGCCGTGGGCCACCAGGACTACGGATCCAGATTCTATCCTTGTCGTCACTGTCTTTGTTACTCAGCTTACTGCTGTATTGTTGTTTTCCACATATATTAATTTTGTCTTTTCTGTATGTTTACTTACCCTGAAACTGCATCTTAAAAATGTAATCTGTTTTAAATTTTCAGAGGCTTATATATTGCTCACCTTTTATCATTGATTCAACTTTAATAGGCACTTAATAAGCTCATTACTAGAAATCTATTGAGTATAGGTCTATCTTCTTTGTAAATTTTCTTCCTAAAGTATTTGAAACCATCTCTCTTGCTAAGATTGTTAGTTTTTTAACTACACAAGTTATTTGAAGAGAATAATACATTATCTTTTCGAAGACTCACCCTAAGGTTCACAGAAAGGTTAACAGTTGAAAATATACTTTTATTCTGAAAAGCCAGTAACATAATCTTAGAGGAAGTAAGACCCAGACTCCTTACTAATTAGGGATAAAAGCAGAGCGTTGTGCCTCTCTCTCTATTTTCATACAAAGAACCGGAGGCAAAGAGCAGATCTTCTCAAACATAGCACACTGCCATCATCTGGAACTTTGGAAATGGGTTCCTGACAATGTTGTGATGCCTCCTGGTGATAATGTCTGTGTTTCATATTTTCTTTATTCAAGTTTGGGGTGTATGTAAGTCAGTCTTTCAAAGGGATGAGAGAAGTGTTGGTGGGGATGGGATTGCTCCAGTATGTGAATTCACTTCTCCCCTGAATACTTTTCACGGATAAGGTGGTTTTAAACTGATTGGTAGCTGTGACAGTACAGTAGGTTAATTCTTTTTCATTTATCCCGGTCAGAATATCTTCTCACCCATAGTATCATCTGGATTTTTTTGTGGGGACAAAGCAAAAAAAAGCGGGGGGACAGAAAAGAATTTATACAAATTATTAAATCTTTTTTGCATTAACAACCTCCTCAGGTGGCACTGAACCCCCTCCCCTCGCCACGATCTTTAACCTTCTTCCCGATGACTCCTGAAAAGAGGAGGAAAAGGTGAGGAGGGCCAAAGACATTTTACACACTGGGCAGAACTTCTGTTGGAGAAGATTCCAAGGGTGTAGAGAACTTCCAGAAAAAGGGAACCCATTGTAGAAGAAAGGGAAAGAGACCTTGGAAGGGTGAGTGCACGTGAGCCTTGTATGTGAAGATGCCAGTTTGTGTCTCTTTGAGCCCAAATCAGGTCTGAGTTTGCATGCCGTTTCTTTTCTACCACAAGGAAACATATGTCATGCTTATTATTATTGTGATACTGGACTATAACCAC
This sequence comes from Neotragus pygmaeus, assembly GCA_006410875.1. Classification (NCBI taxonomy): domain Eukaryota; kingdom Metazoa; phylum Chordata; class Mammalia; order Artiodactyla; family Bovidae; genus Neotragus; species Neotragus pygmaeus. The sequence goes on along the minus strand of SJYV01039241.1, from coordinate 7,973 downwards.
ATGACTGCAGTTTTAGGTGTGTGAAAACCTTCTGTCCTTACAAAAAGAATACATGTGTATCCATCTCCCTGTGGATGAGTTATAATTAGAAACTTGTTGAGTCAGATGAAAATTTCTCTTTTCCCTGCCTTCTGAGAAAACAGGGAGTCACTTACTCCCTTACCAGCTTCCTTACCTTATCCCCCTAGTCATGTTCTATCAAACTAGTTGTAAAGCTGGAATCATTCTGTTTCCTACCTATACTTTAGTTGCTAAGTTTTGGCTTCCAGTTCCAAAATCGGAAAGGGAAAGAGGATGCCTGAGCTCTTGCAGTGAGTCAGGGATGATACCTTACTGTCCTGGGATGTCTCCTTACACGCCCTGAAGACCCAGAATTAGCTATCATCTTTGCCTGATGCAATAGAGGAGCTTCTAGGTTGGGGCAGCAATCTGAGAAGTGAAAAAGTGTGTATTTGTGAAACAGCTCTTGTACTCATTTGCTCTTCTTTTAAAAGCATCTTTTCGTTTAGATGAGTGACTGGTTTGTTAGGTACATAATCTTCCATCAGTCAGCCTTTAGGCTTTCCTGTCTTCAGGTGGCAGACGTCAGCTGTTCTCTCTAAGAATAAGGACTCATCTCTGCTGTCACTCCCTCCCCACTGTCAGAAAACAAAGAATGGGATGGCAGAAAGGATCTTGTCCAGAAGGCTGGTGCCTTAATTGCTCCTGATTATTCACCTTTTCTCTTTTTAATATGTCTATATTCTTACTACTTCTGGTTAACCACTCATGTCTGTTATGTGTCAGATGCCTCCCTTTCCCCCTGTCAGGCTGTTTCTGGTGTAGGATCAGCCTGTGGTGTGCTAGTTGTGAGATGCTCATAAAGGATGTGGGGTCATGATACAAGCCCACACAGATTTAACCCACACATGAGCCACTGTGAAAGTCAGGTGTGAGGTCCTGTTGGGAGTTATGCCTTTTTTGCACGGCTTTAGTGCAAGTTCTTCGGAAACACTTGGTTCCATTGATAGAAGAATGATTTCCATTCAAGTGACTACACAAAAACAGATTTTCCTCTTTCCTCACTGGCCCCACCCACCCTCTTTAGAGAGTCTTCAGGAGATCTAGCCAGGCCTTTACATTTACTCCAGCCCCTGATACAGTAACACATGGTATGGACTCGTTACCAGCCTTAAAGGTGGTGTGTTTCCTAATTGTTAGCTTTTTTGAAAAGGCCAGATATACAGTAAAATGTTCTAGAGCTTTCTTTTAGGGGTTTCATTTTCTTCTTATTCGGTGCTTTGGGCTTAACTTCACAAAAGTGCCTTAGAAAGTTGAAAGTGACCTTTCCACGTCTCCAGTGAGTTCAGTGCCGCTTCTGTTAGGAGCAGCCGAGGTTGGAGGGATGCTGTCTTATAGACAAACGGGGCCAGTCTTGGGAGACACTGGGGTTTGGATCTTGGGTCTTGTATTATAAAACCAAAAAATGATTTGAGAGCTGGGATAACAATTCTCTTTTCATAAGCTTTAATTCATTTATGTGACTATTGATGGTCTCTGCTGATGCATGACTCTTGAGCATGTAATTATCAGGTATAATCAGACAAATCACCATCAACTTAGCAAATGTTCAGGGGTTTTTACAAGAGTCACTCAGGTCAGTCTTTGCTCAGCTGTGCACGTCAGCTGCGGGTGCCCCCCTGGCTCAGCCCTTTGTACAGACCATGGGCTTTCATGCTTCTGTAACCCCATTATCATTTTCTTGCCCTGAGGTATTGTTGTCAAGCTTTGTTTACCATTCTGCATTTTCAGTATCTTTCCTGTCTCTGGATTTTTAGGAATAGACAAATGAAATACCCCAGCTGGCCATCTTGGGGATAGAGTCCCTTACAGGATATAACCCATGGCTTCCCCTGAGGTGAAATCATTGTTCAATGATGTAGAGGATTTCATAGGAGCAGGAGGATAACCAGATTCCACATGGCATTAATTCACTGCATGATTCTTTATTGAATACTGTTTGTGAAGTGCTGAACTTCATACTTAATCTCCATAGGGTAGGATAAGAAGATTGGGAAATAAGCCTGGACTTCGTGAGAAAGAATTCCAAAGGATACCTGAATGTCTGCCTTCTTCCTGCCCTAAAATCAGAGAGTGATGCTGAGCTGGGAGAAACAAACCTTCATAATCCCAAATAGCATCTGATACTGAAATTGCATTTATTTGACTTCTATTGTATGTATGCATGCTTACTTGTGCTTACTCTAGGTGACCCCATGGACTGTAGCCCACCAGGCTTCTCTGTCCATGAGATTTTCCCAACAAGAACACTGGAGTGGATTGCCATTTTTCCTCCAGGGCATCTTGCTAAGCCAGGAGTTAAGAATAAGGACTCCTGTGTCTCCTGTACTGCAGGCAGATTCCCTGAATCTTAAAAAAACAAAAAACAAAAAACTTGTTTCTTTACTACTTTGATCTGATTTAGTTTATCTTCTATGAACATGTTACCCATAGATTCTAGGAGAAACACAGAATGAATTGGCTGGAAAAATCTAATCCAGCAGTGATCACTTGCCAATAGTGGTTTCCAAGAATGTTGTACTCTTACAGATCATTCAAAATTACTTCTAATTAATGTCTTTATGCAGCTGACAGTAATGGTGATATAATTTAGCTATCCACTAGAAATGCATTCAGTAGTTTTGTGGACACTTGAAATATGTCTAAAGCTGTATTTCTATATCCTCTGCTTCTAATGCTTTGCTAATGGTCATGGCTAAAGTAAAGAAAACTTATTTGGTGAATCTCTTAGTGTTGTGTGTCCTTCATGTGTGTGCTTCTGTGAATGCCAGTGACATGTGTAACACTTTCCAAAACACCTGACTGCTTTAGAGGTTCCTGGGTGACTTATTTAATCTTGTGGTTTTATTCTGAGATATTTATTTTTTGGTCACATCTATCTTCATAAAGCTTTACAAATATTATTGAAAAGTATGAATTTTTCTTTGTTCATTTCATTAGTCTGCCAAAGTTCCAAACAAGGACAGCTCCTCTGGAAAAACAGTAGTAAATGCTAGCTTAACATATATACAATCTTATCCACTAGTATTGCTCCTATATGTGTTTATCCAAGAGAAATTGGTTCACATTTCCATGCAAATTACTGCTGGGCATGGAGTGTCCATGCCTCCTGTGACCTGAAGGGCCTTGGGAGTCTGCTCTGATGCCCTGGAGGCTGGGCAACCTGCCCTGAGGCTTGACAACCATTGGAGAAGGAGGTGGTATGAATAGAAGGAGAGTTCTCCCTGCTCATGTGTGCAATAAGAAAACCTTTTAATTTCTCGTTCTGCAAAATCCCATATAAGCATCTTTCACTTTTGAATGTAGACTAGGTAAGATTTAGTGTCTGCTGTTTTCATGTAATAATCAGGCAATACAGAGAAGGCTCCTGGTTCCAGGTTCTCATCAAGTCAAACTCTAGAAATAACCATATCTTTCCAAAGTAAAAAAAAAAAAAATTGAATCCAAATCAAAGCTGTGGAATAACCAACAGTGTGTCTAGAGAGTCCTTAGAGAAACAGCATTTTATAAATTAGTCAATGTGTTGAGTTGTTCTTTCTTAACTGTGGCATTTACCAAATTCATTTGGTTCATTCCTTATTACTTTCTGTTATTGCCTGTTGTCATCTTGTTGGAATAAGCCTAAGTGCTTTTGCACCATTGTGAAATATAATTGCTTATTGTTAAATTACTAAGTTAACACTAGTGCCGTGCATTTGCAAGATATCTTATACTTTAAAAATAGTTAACATTACATATTTGATTGTCTCAAACAATGGGAATATTGCATATAGACTATATACTTTACAGGTAGGACAGTTGAGAACCATTGGCTGAAGAAATTGTGTGGTTACATCGCTGCTAATTTAGTCAGAGACATGGACTGAAGTACAGACCTCCTACTGACACGCAGGCCAGTGCGCTGGGAACCCTGAGTGTGGGGACTGTCCCCTCCCCACATCTCCCTCTAGCCTACACCTCTGGCTTAGTTCAGCTTCGCTGTTTCATGTCTGCCTGTGTCCTCTCGTCACTTGCTCGTTTGCGGGTTCACGGCCACTTTTTGCATCTTGGCTTCTCCATCTTATGGCATCCCTCTTGTGTCCTGACATGGGGTGGAACAGCAGTGTTTGTGTTCTGTGACTCTGCTCTGGAGTTTCCCTCTATTCCATCTTCTCCCCTCCTCAGGGGAGGGTCTGCCTCATTGGCTCTGACCCTGCATCCATCTGAGCCAGTATTCAGTTTTCAGCAGGGCCATGCCAGCAACTGAGAGGAAAGCCCTGCACTCTCCATGACCAGGAATTAGGAAACAAAGCCCTGGTCCTGACTGCATATAGACCACGAGCTAGTTAGGTAGTTTCTGTCTCTAGTGTGTTCCAGATTGTGAGGAAATACAGGCTGTCTGTGTATTGGACATTTAACGTGGAGCCTTTGAGGCATCAGCTTCCTTTAAGTCACTTTTCACATGACATAGGTAAAATGCATACTTCATTGCATTAATGGTAGACTCCACGATTGACTGAGATAATTATATGTTGTTTTGGCTACTTAAATAATAAGTGGAGTTCCCATCAGCTTTCAACTGTGTCTTGACATGACTCTGAGGCAAGTTGTATAAATTCTTTTCAGTGTTTGACTCGAGTTTAGCTGTAAGATCATAGCTCAATTGTTATTTGAATACAGTTGACCCTTAAAGGAGAGGTTTGGGGTGCCAACTTCTAAGCAGTTGAAAATCCAGGTGTAACTTAGAGTCAGCCATCTGTGCCCCTGGATTCAACCCACTGGGTCCTGTGGTGCTGTTGGATTTACTATTGAAAAACCACCAATATTCCAACTCATGTTGTTCAGAGGCAACTGTACTTACTTTTCAGTGATTCCTATATGAGCATTGGCATTAGCTGTGGAGTTTTTTTTGTTAAATGTACATTCCAGGGCTCCATCCTAGACAAAAAATTATTTTCAGAGTGCAAAGTAAGAACCTTTGTTTAGGAAGCTACTGAGGTGACTCTGGTGTCTACCAAGGGTGGGAGTTGTTTGTTGACGTTGGAGGGGCTTCTGAGACAGCATGGTGGTTTAGTTCAGTTCAGTCGCTCAGTTGTGTCTTACTCTTTGCGACTCCATGGACTGCAGCATGCCAGGCTTCCCTGTCCATTACCAATTCCCAGAGCTTGCTCAAACTCATGTCCATTGAGTTGGTGAGGACATCCAACCATCTCATTCTCTGTCATCCCCTTCTCCTCCCACCTTCAATCTTTTCTAGCATCAGGGTCTTTTCCAATGAGTCAGTTCTTTGCATCAAGTGGCCAAGTATTGGAGTTTCAGCTTTAGCATCAGTCCTTCCAATGAATATTCAGGACTGATTTCCTTAAGGATGGACTGGTTTGAGCTCCTTGCAGTCCAAGGGACTCTCAAGAGTCTTCTCCAACACCAAAGTTTAAAAGCATCAACTCTTCAGTGCTCAGCTTCCTTTATGGCCCAACTCTCACGTCCGTACATGACTACTGGAAAAACCATAGCTTTGACTAGATAGACCTTTGTTGGCAAAGTAATGTCTCTGCTTTTTATAATGCTGTCTAGGTTGGTCATAGCAAGGTTCATATTCAGTAGGAATTTGCTGAGGTTTTCGCATACCCGTCCTGCGCCGGTAGCTGGGGTACATGACATGAGAATCTCTATCCAGCTGTGCTCGTGTTTCAGTGAGAGTTATCCTGACAATTACTACAAAGTTTCTATATGATGGGAGGAGACTCTATGATCTGATGACAGCAGGAAGAGGACCTTAAGTCAGTCTTGAGACTTGTGTGGGAGGTGGGGGGTAATGCTGGGACACTCTTGTCTAGAGAGCAGAGTCAGTGTTATTGATAGTGGGAAACAGAACAGAAGAGCAAGGAGCCATTCAGTGTTTGTGAAGGAGGAACAACAAAGGAGTATTTACAGGGCATGAGTCCAGGAGCAGGAGTGGGGTCCTGGGGGCAGAAGCCTCTTGTACTGTTTGGAAGAGATAAGAACCTGCCCTAGAGGACAGGGGAGAAAGAGAGGAAGGGAAACAGGAAATACAGGAGCCTCAGTGTGTGATCAGATCCAGAACTGAGTCCAGGTCTCCACCAGGGACGGTGGTGGTCTCAGGCTGCAAAGGGGTTGCTTACTTTTTCTACCTTTTTGGTCATGAGGGTACCCAATCCCCCCATGCCTGCAGGACACCTTTGCTTAGTGGGTGTAGGAGTTACAGTATTGGTCTGGCTACCTCTCCCATGACTTACAAAGGATGGCAAGTTAATTTTACTCTTTCAGAGAAGTGTCTAGGCACATGATTGTCTAGGAGGTAGGTGGCTCTACCCCACAAGGTTGTCATTCATTTTCTAGCTCTTGTTGTCTCAGTATCCCCAGGGTTTTTTATGGCCGGGTGGCTCAGTTCCTTAACTCTGCTTTTGAGACCCAGAGAAGGGACGAGGAAGTGGAGACAAGATTTCTTTCTGCGGCTGTGCTTCACTGTGCTTTATCACTCCTGCACTCCATCACCTGTAAGGTGATCTGATGGCCACACCTCAGTGTGAAGTAAGCTGTGAAAAATGCTGTGTCAGCAGCCATGGACCAGCTGAAACACAGAGCTTCTGTTTGCAAGCTGAAGAGGACTTTGCAGCATAAGGTCTTAAACATGGGACCTGCCACAGAGTCCTTAGTTTTGTTAAATGAATGGGTTGGAATTTGGTCCTGTCGAGTTGGAGGAGGAGGGAAGGTCCCAAGTAGAGATGCCCAGGAGCTAGTGAAAGACACAGGACTCATAACCATGAGCTGCCCACATGGTCAACACGTGGGGCCCTTCCAAAGGCTGTGGACATTAGGTTACAACAGAGAGAAGAGCTGCAGAGAACAAAGCCAGAGACAGACCTCAGAGAGACTGTTCATAGGTCAGGTGGCGTTTGGCAGCAAGAACCCAGAGAAACAATTGGCAGAGTGCCATCTAAAGACACTCTGCCAATAGAGTATTGTAAGGTAAAATAAAGTAAAAAAAAAAAATAAAGACACTCTTGAGAAATGCTGTTTCCTGAGTGACAGTGGAGAGAAATGAAATGACATCGGGGAAAGGCTAAAACTTTGAAAAGGACAAAAATAAAAGATGTAGGGGCCAAGCAGTGTGTCTGAGGAGAGAGAACTGACTGTTGTCAACATCAGGCTCCTTCCAAAGGTCCTGTCACATGGGCCGTCGTGGGGGGTGGTGTTCCCTGTTTCAGAGGAAAAGGCTCAGGGGACATCTCAGGGGCAGATTATGAGTGTGTGGAAATGCATCCACTTTGCTGGAGGCCGTGTTTGTAGCTGAGACTTGACATTATCATGAATTACTGGCTTTCTACTATTTCAATGCTGAAAATGACATTTTAAAAAAAGATAAATTATATAATTTCTGTAGTGTTAAAAAAAAGACATTTAAATTTCTCTAAGATTCAGTAGCCTCATTTGGGATAGATTTTGTAGTCAGAAAATGGTGTAAGCCACATTTGTTCAATCAGTTCACTTCAGTTCAGTCACTCAGTCATGTCCGACTCTTTGCGACCCCATGAATTACAGCATGCCAAGCCTCCCTGTCCATCACCAACTCCTGGAGTTCACTCAAACTCATGTCCATCGAGTCTGTGATGCCATCCAGCCATCTCATCCTCTGTCATCACCTTCTCCTCCTGCCCCCAATCCCTCCCAGCATCAAAGTCTTTTCCAATGAGTCAACTCTTCTCATGAGGTGGCCAAAGTACTGGAGTTTCAGCTTTAGCATCATTCCTTCCAAAGTACACCCAGGGCTGATTTTCTTTAGAATAGACTGGTTGGATCTCCTTGCAGTCCAAGAGACTCTCAAGAGTCTTCTCCAACACCACAGTTCAAAAGCATCAATTCTTCGGCGCTCAGCTTTCTTCACAGTCCAACTCTCACATCCATACATGACC
>SJYV01039231.1:4194-16505 GCA_006410875.1 Neotragus pygmaeus | reverse complement strand
CTTTGAAGTCATAAATGTGCGTGTGTGTGTGTGTGTGTGTGTGTGTGTGTGTGTATACACACATACATGGATTTAAAAACTATCAGAAAGGAAAACAATCCTTCCCCAGTCCTTTCAAAACCTCACATGAATTCACATCCACTAGGATGGTGAGAAGTGTAAAGTCAGATCAACAAGGGTGGCAAAAATATGGAGAAATTGGAACCGTCATACACTGTGCGTTGGCAGGAAAGTAAAATGATGCAGCCACTTTAGAAAATATTTGGCAATTCTTAAACAATTAAACATACAGTTACCATGCATGCATGTTAAGCTGCGACAGTCATGTCCAACTCTTCGTGACCCTATGGACTGTAGCCCACCAGGCTCTTCTCCCCATGGATTCTCCAGGCAAGATTACTGGAGTGGGTTGCCATGCTCTCCTCCAGGGGATCTTCCCCACCCAGGGATGGAACCCACATCTCTTACATCTCCTGGATTGGCAGGTGGGATCTTTGCCACTAGCACTGTCTGGGAAACCCACAGTTACCATATGACCCAGCAATTCCACTCTTGGGCATACACCCAAGAGAAATGAAAACAGATGTCTACACGGCAACTTGTACCCAAATGTGCACAGGAGCATAATTCACAACAGCCCAAATGTTGGACAACCCAAATGATGGACAAATGGATAAACAAAACATAGTAAGTCATACAGGAGAATACTATTCAGCCATTAAAAAAATGAAGATTCACACTACAACATGAATGTTGAAAACTTCATGCTAAGTGAAGTGAGCCACAAAAGACCACATATTGTATGATTCTTTTAAGTAGGTAGAATAGGGAAAAGGAGTCCCAAATGGTGGTGGCTAAAAGACAAAGAAGGGAAAAGCCCGCAAAAATAGAACAAAAGAAGGTCTGAGGACCGGAGTGAGGACCTCAGGTAAAACAAACAGCACTCCTGGCTGGCCCAGTTTACATCGGACAGGCCCAGGGAGAGAGAAGCATAAACAGAGGAGCCAGGGCCAGCTCTCTCTCGCTCTCTCTCTCTCTCTCCCCCCCACAGGCTGGGGCACTCTTCTCTTTGCGTCTTTGGATCGACATGCCCTCACGCTTCGAAGATGGGTTTTTCTGCTATCTTCTAAATAAAATAGAGCTGTAACACTGAGCTGTAACACTGATTTGTCTAAGAGCTATAACATGGTCCTTTCGAGACCTGACAGCTATCACACGGTCTGTCCAAGACCCAAGAGCTGTGACACGCCGAGGGGGCTTTAATGTCCATCACTCCAAAACTTTGTTGTGACGAGACAAAGAACCGAGGAACACACACTCATGTGACAATGCCATTCATATGAAACTCCAGAAGAGGAAAAGAAAGACATAAAAAGAGAGAGAAAGGTGATTACTGGTTCCTTACCACTGAGGGGCTGGGAAATGAGATTATGGGGGAGGGGGGTAGCTAAACGGTAGAGTTTCCTTTTATTTCGCTGTACCAGGTCCTAGATGCAGCAGGTGGGATCCTTAGTTGCAGCATGCCAACTCTTAATTTTGGCACGTGGGATCTAGTTCCCTGACCTGGGCCTCTTGCATTGGGAGCTCGGAGTCATAGCCACTGGACCACCAAAGAAGTCCTTAGAGCTTATTTTTGAGGTGATGAAAATGTTCTAAAAATTATGGTGATGATAGTTGCCATATCACAGATGGATGAACCGTATGACATGTGAATTGTATCACAATAAAGCTACTTAAAAAAAAAAAGATAAGGGCCCCAAGCTGCAAAAACTAGCATCTTCCTGGCCAGAATCATGTCTTTCTGGAAGGGAAGGAACACAGAGTGTGGGCATAGAGTGAGATCTGAGGTGGAGACACACACTCTGCTCCCACGGGCGTCCACCTGCCCCTCTGAGAGCGGGACCCGTGTCTCCAGCTAGAGCTCAAGATGCTCCACTGATCAACACACCCTCGTGGGCTTCTGAGCCAGCTGCCCCCACCTCTTCACCCTGGGAGGAGGGTGGGAACCTGAGCTATCCGTCTGTGGGGAACCATCAACCTGAGCAAGCTGCGGGCCTCAGCAGTGGGGTGAGGAGGTGAAGCCAGGAGAAGAACAAGGGCAAAGTGCCCGAGGAAACCCTGGAGTAGATGACCTGCGGCCGCGTGCTGTCCAGCCTCCAAACCGACCTTCCCCAGTGTGCAGGGAAATGATGCAGGCCAGCGATAGTGATGGGGCTGATCAGCTTATCCGTGGGATAACCTGAAGGAAATAACTAGGCCTTAAATTAGTAGTAGCAAGAGATAATACTGCCTGGTCCTTTTGTTGTTACATGGCAATCACTGCCATGAAATGTGTGGCTATAAATAGTAACTCTGAGCCAGAAGAAAATACATAAGCCATTTTCTAAATATACAGTGTGCATGCCTGCATGCTAAGTCCCTTCAGTTGTATCCAACTCTTTGCAATCCTATGGACTATAGCCCACCAGGCTCCTCTGTCCATGGGATTTTACAGACAGGAATAATGGAGTGTAATCTCTTCCCGATCCAGAGATTGAACCCATGTCTCATATCTCCTGCACTGGCAAGTGGGTTCTTCCCATCAGTACCACCTGGGAAGCCCAAATAAACAGTTTGAACAAAGGTAAACAGCAGTTAAAATTCGAGAGCTACATGTCCTACAAGGAGAAAACCCCAGGAATCACCACGTGTCAGTCACACTCAGGAGCTGTCAAAAATGTTCTTTTTGGAAACCAGATTATGGTCTTATTTGTTGCAAGAGCTGCTATAAAATGGTAGCCTTCTTGGATGTATGATAAGAGACAAAAAAGCTGGTGTGTGTATGTGTGTGAATATGTGTGTGTGTGTGTACACAAGAAATGGGACATGTGTGTTAACACCATCTTAAAAGCATCTGGGCAGGGGGAGTGCCACAGGAATATACTGAATGGTGAAGAAATCAGTTGCACTGTCTAGTATGGCAGTGAGGGAAACTATAAAATATTCCAATATGAACCCCCAGTCTCTAGTCAGAAAAATCCCAGAGCTACCAAAAGGCAGGACATAAGTAAGAAAGACTAATTGAAAGGCATAAAGCTTCCAGAGCTGACAATGATCAGCCTGAAGAACTGAAGATATCAAAGGGCCTATGGAAGACTTTATCTACTGAAGCTCAGGGAGAGTAAGGCCACCCAGGGGTCTTTTATAGATGAAGCATCAGACGTTTCTTTTCCTTGTTAACAGGGTGCAAGATCAGGGAGAATGGGCTACTCCTTGTCTCAAATACTGCCTTTAATTTGACATTATTTTTGTACAGTTGTTATACATGAGGCAGATGAATTACAATCCGTAGCTGAGTCTACATTTTTATGCATCACCGTTTGGAGACAATCTTCAGCATATGCAAACAATCTTCACTGCCTGCAATGCGAGAGACCCAAGTTCCATCCCTGGGTCAAGAAGATCCCCTGGAGAAGGAAATGGCAACCCACTCCAATATGCTTGCCTGGAGGATCCCCATGGACAGAGGAGCCTGGCGGGGCACAGACCATGGGGTCGCAAAGAGTCGACACAACTGAGCGACTTCACGTCATATGGAAACGGGCTATGAGGGAAGGGTTAATTTTGTACAGATATTTAATAGCATTCTATGGCTAGATCTAATTGAAGATAAGATTACTAGGGACTTTTTCCTCAAAACAGATGGAAAGCATAAGAAATCACATATTTAGCAATGTGCAACAAGTGCCCTATTTATCTGATACTGATTATTTTTTACAGATTTAAGATATAAAAGGCTTATTTTTTTTCTTGACATTTTAGTAACTGGTTCATAAGCTCATAGAAAAAGAAATGTGAATAGTGGTTGTAAAAGCATAACTGTAATTTCTGCATTGTTTAGTCTTTCAGAAAAAAAAATGTGTTTATATTCATGAATTTAGCAATTCTGCCTCCTTGCTACTGATTTGCATCATCCTATGAGAGACGGATGGTTCACTCTTCTTTCCCCTTGACCTGAAGATTAGTCTTTCCTGTGTAAGATTTGGTCTAAGGTTTCGGGGTTAACCCTAAGGGTTACCAATCTCCCACTAGGCATATGATATGTTAGAAGGCAACATAAGAAAGACAAATATCATATGATATTGCTTATATGTGGAATCTTAATCAGTTGTGTCAGACTCTTTGCGATCTCATGGATGGTGGCCTGCCAGGTTCCTCTGTCCATGGAACTCTCCAGGCAAGATTACTGGATTGGGTAGCCATTCCCTTCAGGGAACCTTCCCAACCCACGGACTGAATCTGATTTCCTGCATTATAAGTGTATTCTTTACTGTGTGAGCCACCAGGAAGCCCCCAAAATGGTACAAACGAACTTGTTTACAAAACAGAAACAAAATCACAGATATAAAAAAACAAATTTATGGTTACCCAGGGGGATAGGGAAGAGGGATAAACTTGGAGATTGGGATTGTCATATACATACTACTGTATATAAAATAGATAACAAAAAGGACCTACTGTATACCACAGGGAAAGTTACTCAATACTCTGTAATGATCTATATAGGAAAGGAATCTTAAAAAGAGTGGATATATGTGTATGTAAAATTCCCTTTGCTATATACCGGAAACTAACTATGGCAGAAAGTGAAGAAGACTTAAAGATCCTCTTGATGAAAGTGAAAGAGGAGAGTGAAAAAGTTGGCTTGAGGCTCAACATTCAGAAAACGAAGATCATGGCATCTGGTCCCATCACTTCATGGGAAATAGATGGGGAAACAGGGGAAACAGTGTCAGACTTTATTTTGGGGGGCTCCAAAATCACTGCAGATGGTGACTGCTGCCATGAAATTAAAAGATGCTTGCTCCTTGGAAGGAAAGTTATNCTTCATGGGAAATAGATGGGGAAACAGGGGAAACAGTGTCAGACTTTATTTTGGGGGGCTCCAAAATCACTGCAGATGGTGACTGCTGCCATGAAATTAAAAGATGCTTGCTCCTTGGAAGGAAAGTTATGACCAACCTAGACAGCATATTAAAAAGCAGAGACATTACTTTGCCAACAAAGGTCCATCTAGTCAAGGCTATGGTTTTTCCAGTGGTCATGTACAGATGTGAGAGTTGGACTACAAAGAAAGCTGAGTGCCGAAGAATTGATGCTTTTGAACTGTGGTGTTGGAGAAGACTCTTGAGAGTCCCTAGGACTGCAAGGAGATCCAACCAGTCCATCTTAAAGGAGATCAATCCTGGGTGTTCATTGGAAGGACTGATGTTGAAGCTAAAACTCCAATAATTTGGCCACTTGATGCAAACAGCTGACTGATTTGAAAAGATCCTGATGCTGGGAAAGATTGAGGGCAGGGGGAGAAGGGGATGACAGAGAATGAGTTGGTTGGATGGCATCACTGACTCAATGGACATGAGTTTGGGTAAACTCTGGGAGTTGGTGATGGACAGGGAGGCCTGGTGTGCTGTGGTTCACAGGGTTGCAAACAGTTGGACACAACTGAGTGACTGAACTGAACACAACATGTAAATCAACTACATTCCAATAAAAATTTTAAAAGAAACAAGACAGGTGACTGGGCTCTGATGAAAAGTTATTTGACATATANCCACAAAACAGTAAACTAAAGTAACAATTTAGATCACTTATTAATATACACGTAAATTTTCTGAATAAAATAGTAACAAATCAAATTTAAGCAATGCATTAAAAAAAAAGTAATGTGCAGAAATTCCCCAGTGGTCCAGTGGTTAGAACTCCACACTGTCACTGCAGGCGGCATGGGTTTGAACTCAGGTTACAAAACTAAAATCTGATAAGACATGACGTAGCCAAAAAGAAAAAAAGATAATGTGCTGTGACCAAGTAGAACTTTTTGAGGAATGCAGCAAGAAGAGTTCAAAGAGAAAATCTAGTAATATGATATTTTATAGGCTAAAGGCAAAAATAAAATCATTTCATCAGATATAGAAGAGATAATGAATATTTATTCATTATTTAAAATTTTTTTAAAAAGGAAATTCCCTGGCAGTTCATGCAGCATGGCAAAAAATAATAATGTAATAAAACAAAATAGAAACCTTTAAGAGAGTTACAATTAAAAGGAAACTTCTTCAACCTGGAAAAGCTATTTTTTTTTTTAAAGACTATAGTAGAGAAGGGAAGGTGAAATCCTTTCCCAGAAAAGCAACCATAAAGGTGGACAAAATTGACAAGAACCATTTTGGTGTTCTAGAAATCGACCAAAGAGGGGAAAGGAAGGGAGGACACAAACTTCCAGTATCAGGAATGAAACAGGGACTATCACTACAGATCCTGGAGATATAGAAATTTGGATAATAAGGGAATATTACAAATATTTCTATACATGAGAACTTGACAAGTAAGAGCAACTGTGCCAATTCCTTAAAAAACACAAATTACCCCAATGCACCCTATATGAAATATATAATTTTAATAGTCCTATAACTCATTAAATAATTGAATTTTTAATCTTAAAAATCCCCCCAAAGAAATCTCAAGGTCCAGATGGCTTCCATTAGAGAATTATACCAAACTTTTAAAGAAGACTTAAGATTAACTACACACAATCTTTTCCAGAAAACAAAACAGGGAACATTTCCCATTTCATGTTATGAAACTAGTATTTCCCTGACCAAAACTAGAGAGACAATACAAAAAAATGAAAACTACTGCCAATATCTCTCGTGAATACAGATATAAAGTCACTAACAATACTTTGCAATGTATAAAAAGAATTATGTAAGTTCTATAGTTAGATTATATTTAAAAACCTTCTATAACTCAACAACAAAAGACTCACTTAAAAAATGAACAAAGGACTGTAACAGACATTTTTCCAAAGAAGATATAAACATAGCTAACAAGCATATGACAAAATACTCAACATCATTAACAACAAAGAAATGCAAATCAAAATCACAATGAGACACCATTAGGGTCTCATCAAAATCACTTCACACCTATTAGGGTGGCCATAACAACAAGGGCAAAACATCAAATAACAAGTATTGATGAGGATGTGAAGAAACTTGAACCCTCCCTCATATATTCCTGCTGGGAATGCAAAATGGTGTAGCCACTTTGGAAAAGAGTTTGGCAGCTCCTCAAAAAGTTAAAATATTGAATTGCCATATGACCCAGTAATTCCACTTCTAGGTATATACCCAAAAGAATTGAAAACAGGTGTTCAAACAAAAACTTGTACATGAAAGTTCACAGCACCACTCTTCACAACAGCCAAAAGATGGAAACAACTCAAATATCCATCAACAGATGAATGGATAAACAAAATATGGCATATTATTCAGTCATAGAAAGGAATGAAGTACTGAGACATGCTATGACATGGATGAACCTTGAAAACATTATGCTAAGTGAAAGAAAGCAGACACAAAAGGCCACATATTGTATAATTCCATTTATATGAAATATGCAGAGTTGGCAAATCCATAGAAACAAAAAGCAGATTAGTGGTTGCCAGGGACTGGAGGAAATGGGAATGGAAGTGATTGCTTGATGAGAATGAGGTTTCCTTTTGAGGTGATGAAATGTTCTGGAATTAGACAGTGGTGATGGCTGCACAACACTGGGAATGTTCTTAGCAACAATTAGTCATACACTTTTAGATGGCTACAATGGTAAATTGTATGCTATATGTATTTTGCCATAATAACTTTTAAAAACAAAAGAATAATACACCATGACTAAGTAAGGTTTATTCTCTAGATGCAAATCTAGTTTAATATTCAAACATCACATCAACAAACTAAACACGAGAAGTCACATAACCATNTTTTAACCAAGTTTTAGAGAAACAGAAGTAAGAAATAGCTTTCCAGCATGAAAGATGTGTATAAGAGACAGAAGTAAGGTTTATTCTCTAGATGCAAATCTAGTTTAATATTCAAACATCACATCAACAAACTAAACACGAGAAGTCACATAACCATATCAATTGATGCAGAAAAAGTATTTGACAAAAGTCAACACCCATTTCTCATTTGAAAATTTCAGAAACCTAGGTATAGAAGGTAACGTCTTCAACTTGATAAAGAAAATCTACAAAAAACACTTATAGCTACCACTATACTTATTGGTGAAAGACTGCTTTCTCACTAAGAACAGGAACAAGGCAAAGACATCTGCTCTAATCACCTTACTCAACACGGTACTAGAAGCCCCAGTCAGTGCAACAAGACAGAAAAAAAGGCAACTTGTTTGTACAGGAAGAAATAAAACTGTCCCTATTTGCAGATGACATAAATGTCTATGTAAGAACAATCTATAAGAGAACTCTTTGAACTTATGAGTCCAGCAAAGATGTAGGAGACAAAATAAACGTATAAAATCAACTGCATTTCTATATGTTAGCAATGAACACATGGACACCAAAACTTAAAAGACAATACAACTTATAATCTGTCCAAAAAAACTGAAATGCTTAGGTGTAAATCTAACAAAACGTATATAGGACTTGTATACTGAAAATGACACAGTACTGATGAAAGAAAGAAAAGACAAATAAATGGAGAGACATTCTGTGTTCATGGATTGGAAGATTTAACAGAGAAAAGATGTCAGTTCTCCCCCAGTTCAGGTACAAGTTTAATGCAATTCCCATCAAAATCCCAGCAATATTTTTTATAGATATAATGAAGTTTATTCTAGAATTTATATGGAAAGAAAAAGGAACTGTAACAGCTAAATTAATTTGGGAAAAGAGGAATACAGTGGAATGAATCAGTCTACCTGGCTTCTTGCTTAATGAATAGCTACAGCAATCCAGATTGTGTGATATTTTCAGAGAGATAGACATAGATCAAGGAAATCCCTGGTGGCTCAAACAGTGAAGAATCTGCTTGCAATACGGGAGACCTGGATTTGACCCCTGGGTCGGGAAGATCCCCTAGAGGAGGAAATGGCAACCCATTCCAGTATTCTTGCCTGGGAAATCTCATGGACAGAGGATCCTGGTGGGCTACAGTCCATGGTGTCGCAGAGTCAGACACAACTGAGCAACTAACACAACAGACGTAGATCGACAAACAAAAGAGAGAACCCAGAAACACACCCACACAAATATGCCCAAATGATTTTTGACAAAGGTGCAAAAAGTAATTCAATGGGGGTAGGAGAGCCTTTTAATCAAATGCTGCTTGATCAACTGAACACTGATAGGCAAAAATATGAACCTAAACCTAAACACCATTATCTTATATTAATACAAAAATTAACTCAAAATGTTTTGTGGACTTAAATATAAAACATAAAGTTTTCAGGAAAAAAACATAGGAGAAAATCTTTAGGACTTAGGGTCACATAGTGTTCATAGACTTAACACTAAAATCACCATACAAGGAAAAATGGGTAAGTTAAATTTTGTCAATATGTAAAATTTTTCTCTGTGAAAAACTTTTAACTAGAGGATGAAAAGTCAAGCTACAGACTGNTCCATGTCCAGTTCTAACTGTTGCTTCCTGACCTGCATATAGGTTTCTCAAGAGGCAGGTCAGGTGATGTTATAAAAGGCAGACTGGGCATCATATCATGTGGAGAACCCGGGCTTCAGGGGACTCACGGGTCAGTTGCATCACAGTCCCGTCTATCCTCCCCTTTGGCTCTCAGAGTTTTCTTCTCCCTTTCTTCCCTATTCCTCCTTCTCTTGAAACAACCCCATGTCCCCTTCAGATTCCCAGGTCAAACATAGTTTATTCTTCATAACTTCTCTGTTTCAAGCAGAATCAATAACTTATGCATTAATTTAATATATAGTTACTGAGCACCAAGCACTTACCAGATCCTGAGCAATACAGTGTTGAATAAAGAGATGAGGTCCCTGATTATAGAGTCAGTTAAAAGTGACAGCAAAGAATGTAAATCAGAAGCATGGCTAAAAAAAAAACACCCACACCTCTACAGCAGGTGACAATCTGAACACAATGGATTAGACACATTTCTTAGAACATTTAACAACTATTCCTTGTGCCAAGTAAGGCTGTAGATGCTTGATACCCATTATTTAGTGGATATTCCAGCCTTCATAGGGCTTCCACCTTCACAGGAGTCAACAAAAAGCAGACATAAAAATAAGCAAATGCTTTATGAATACTAAGAAAGCAAGGCAGAATGTATTCTCCAACAGTGTCTGTAATGGTATTTTCGCTCCCACGTCCCCTTCTATAATGGAATCTTTTCACTCCATCAAAAGTAAATCCAGGCAGACCCTAGGACTCAGAAAGACAGAAAAAGTGATGCTGTTCTAATTCCAAGTGCAGCCTGCCATTGGCCTGGCGGCTTCTGCTTCCTGCCCCTTGGAATGCTCACCCTTGGATCCAGTTGCCAGGCTGCAAGATACCTGAGCCACGTAGACAGGCCACGTGAAGATGCTCCAGAGGACAGCACCCGCTGAGCTCCCCGTCAAGTCAGCCTCAACTGCAACAGGGTGAGGAGCCACTTTGGATGTCCTGTCCAGTAGAACCTTAAGATGCCTGAAGCATCAGCTGATATCTGGCAGGAACCACAGGAGAAGGAAAGAACGACCAAGCAAGAACCACTCAACCGATTTTCGTCAACCAACAGAACAGTGAGAGAGGAAATCATTGTTTTCAACCAAGTTTGAGGATGGTTTATTATTCAGCAACAGCCAACTGGGACAGAGGGTGGCAAATGCAATGGAAAAAGAAAACAAAAAAAAGGACAGGATAAGGGAACTCAGAATTCAGAAGTGGCGAGTGTTGCTATTGCTTAAAGGGGAGTCAGGGTGATCCTCACCGAAAAGAGGACATTTACACAAAGACCTGAAGGTGAGAGGGTGAGCCATGCAGGCCCCTGCTCTCTCCAGGCTCTAACCAAACTATGTTCTCATGGCCTGTGTTGCCCTCATGGACTGTAGCCGCCAGGCTCCTCTGTCGCTGGAATCCTCCAGGCAAGAATTCTGGAGTCGGTTGCCATTCCCTTTTCCAGGGGATCTTCCCGACCCAGGGATTGAACCCAAGTCTCCTACATTGCAGGCAGATTCTCTCCCACCTGAGCCACCAGGAAAAACCAAGAATACTGGAGTGGGTGGGTAGCCTTTCCCTTCTCCAGGGGATCTTCCTGACCCAGCGATCAAACCTAGGTCTCTTGTATTGCAGGCAGACTCTCTACCATCTGAGCCACCAGGGAAGCCCAAGAATACTGGAGTGGGTAGCCTATGCCTTCTCCAGGGGATCTTCCTGACCCAGGGATTGAGCCCAGGTCCCCTGCATTGCAGGCAGATTCTCTACCATCTGAACCAACTGGGAAGCCCCATATAATTATCACACCAGACCACAACTGTACCCGTCCTGCAAGACCACAAGCTTCTCAAGCTCAGGAATTATATCTTATGCCTCTTGTATTCAACACCTAATAAATATCTGGCCTTCCCTTATGGCTCAGCTGGTAAAGAATCTACCTGCAATGTGGGAGACCTGGGTTAAGATCCTTGGGTTGGGAAGCTCCCCTAGAGAAGGAAAAGGCTCCCTACTCCAGTATTCTGGCCTGGAGAATTCCATGAACTGCACAGTCCTTGGGGTTGCAGAGTCGAACACGACTGAGTGACTTTCATTCACTTTCACTTTGGGGGCTTCCCTGATAGCTCAGTTGGTAAAGAATCTGCCTGCAATGTAGGAGACCCTGGATAGAATCCTGGGTTGGGAAGATCCACTGGAGAAGCAAAAATGCTACCCACCACAGTATTCTGGCCTGGAGAATCCCCTGGACTCTATAGTCCATGGGGTCGCAAAGAGTCGGACAGGACTGAGCAACTTTCACCTTCATTTTTGCTTCCTTGGTGGCTCAGTGGGTAAAGAATCCACCTGCCATTTAGGAGACCCAGATTTGATCCCTGGGTCAGGAAGATCCCCTGGAGCAGGAAATGGCAACCCACTCCAGTATTCTTGCCTGGAGAACCCCATGGACAGAGGAGCCTGGCAGGATATAGTCCATGGGGTCGCAAAGAGTCAGACACAACTTAGGAACTAAACCACCACTATAATTAATGCTTAATAAATGTTTCCATGTAAAGTAACTAAATTGATAATTCACCCTGTCATATGGAAACTCCTTGATATCAGAGTGTTTCTGGGAGGTAGACAATGGCATCCCACTCCAGTACTCTTGCCTGGAAAATACCATGGACGGAGGAGCCTGGTAGGCTGCAGTCCATGGGGTCGCTAAGAGTCAGACACGACTGAGCGACGTTACTTTCACTTTTCACTTTCATGCATTGGAGAAGGAAATGGCAACCCACTCCAGTGTTCTTGCCTGGAGAATCCCAGGGA
>SJYV01039230.1:267832-292934 GCA_006410875.1 Neotragus pygmaeus | reverse complement strand
AGGGAAGAGCAGAGGGCAAGGCGGCAGCAGTGAGCCTCAGGGTCTAGACATGGTGAGCTGAAATGGTAACTACAGCACAATTCCAAAGGCTGCAGACATCCTTTGGCCTGTGAGTAGAAAGGAATTTGAAAAGGAAGCTCCATGAGGGTAGGGACTATTTTTAACTGCTTCTTTTTTAACTCTTTGTTGAGTGTGGTATCTTCAGGCCCTAGATGCATGCCTGTCCGGGGAAAGATATAATCACCACTTATGGAATGAGAATATATCCATGCAGGCCATCAACCAACAGGTTGTAGCCCAGCAGCTTCTGCCCTGAGCTCAGGGAGAGGCAGGGTGGGGGACTCAGAGAATCCCACTGGCTAATTTTGAGGATCTAAGCTGGGCTGAGTCAGGGGGCTATGGTAAAGAGAGCTGAGCACAGCAGCCCCTGGATGGTGGGTGACAAGTGGTTTTGCAGGTGGGCAGCACAGGACAGGCAACACGGAGCCAACACGGAGCACAGCTGAAAAGGCGGGTCAGGTATTGAAGTTAGGACGTGTTCCAAAGGATGTCATGCCAAATCCTGTGCATGGCAACTCTTCCTTTCTGGAAAGAAGGTGGCGTCATCGACTCCAACGACCTGCTGATGCTGACCGCGAGTCTCCTTGCAGCCTCTGTAAAGCCCCCAACTGTTAGACCCCAATTCAGTTGGAACAGAAGTGAGTAGCCAGGTCCAAGTACATTGACCACCTCCTGGCCGTGCTGGTGGGAAGCCCAGGGGAGCCCCTGATGACAGGCCCTTCCTCACTGGCTTGGCCAACTCTGTGATATGGGACCACTCACTGGCTTTGGAATCTGAACTCAAACCACAGCTCTGCAGCTCGAGGCACTTGGCGAATAGGATAAACTCGTGTTTATCGAGAATTTACTGTGCTCCAGGCACTGTTCCAGGTGTTTGCAAGTACATTCACTACCCCGTGTGGCAGATACTACTGTTATCCCATTTTTCAGGTGAGGGAACTGAGGCACAAAGTCGCAAGAGTGAGAGGTAAAGTTAGGACCTGAACTCAAGCAGTCAGCCTCCCCAGCCCTGGCTCTCAGCGTCCGTGACACCTGTGTAACCTCTCCGAGGCTTTGTTTCCTTATTTGTCAAACAAGGCTCCTCACAGTACCTTCTTTTTAGAGTTACTGAGATTTGAAATAACATTATATAAAGTACTTGGGAAAGGATAATATGTGTTCAAGAAACGGCACCTGTTATATTTTACTGATTTAAGAGTGTATTTCTGTTTAAAAATGGCAATAAAGTATATCTTGATTCACGTCAGTAAATGGCCCCAAACCATGGTTGTTCTTCTGCCCCATAAAACCTCTTCTATCTAGTACATTATTCAGCTTATTATGAATTAGTGCCGCCCCTTGCTGAGAAGCTTTTGTTTCCCCTCCAGATCCACCATCCCGCCTCTCCACCCTCATCACTGCCAGGAGGCTAGTCCTTGTGTCCAAAATCAATGGCCCTCCTGCTCTCTGCGTCTGCGTGCAACAGGACAAACAGGGAAGAGCGGGAGAGGGAAGAGGGAAAGGAGCGTGGATTGGGGTTATTCACCCCGCCCCTAATGCCTCCATGTGAGTCTCGCTGTGACCTTCAAGCAAAGGTCACACTCTCTAGGTTTTAGAAACTACCCTCTCCCTTTATCCCTTCAAGTTTAGGAGTACTAAAAACCCTCCCTGGTGGCTCAGAGGTTAAACCATCTGCCTCCAATGCGGGAGACCCGGGTTCAATCCCGGGTTCGATCCCTGGGTCGGGAAGATCTCCTGGAGAAGGGAATGGTAACCCACTCCAGTATTCTTGCCTGGAGAATCCCATGGATGGAGAAGCCTGGTAGGCTATAGTCCATGGGGTCGCAAAGAGTCAGATATGACTGAGTGACTTTACTCACTCACTCACTCACTCAACAACCCTCACTCTACCTAGCCTTATGGTATTTCACCATCCCTGTGGCTTCTTCCCAATGCCATACCTGCACCTTTGGAAACAGTTCTTTTAACCCTTTCAAATAACTCATTCTAGTGCATCATCTGCCTCCCAATAGGGCCTGACCTGTGGACAGCATCAACTAGATGAAGCCTGAAAGCATCTTTTTCACTGAAGTTTGGCAGACTTTGGGTCAGATCTTGTTCTAATACTTACCATGTAACTTAGGTAAGAACTTCAGTTTTCTCATCTCTTTTCACATGAGAATAAAATTGAGGGTAAAAATAGTACCTACATTATTGGTTATTTTGAGCCAATGCACATAGAAGGATAATAAATAACAACCATCAGCATTATTACTGTTTGATATATCAGGAGTATAATATGGCTATCTTCCCCCAAGTCCTTGATTCTGCTTGGGGAGTGATGTGGTTCTGTGAAGTAGATTCCACCCACTCCCAGCAGCAGTTGGTACATTTAAGTCCAGAGGCCATGGTGATTGGTTATGAGAGGAACATATGGCTCCAGCAGGTCCAATCAGAGTGGGACTCAGAACTCCTCCCAAGACTGTTGGGAAAATGTATTATTTCTCCTTCTAGATGGCCTGATCTGTGGACATACCGCTCACACCTGCGACAGCCATCTCACTACCCCCAAGGAAAGCATCCTGAGGATAAAACCAACTCACAGAGGTTGGGGAAATGGAGCCAGACTCTGATGAATGCAGCCTGAAGTTCACACTGCTTTCTTGATACACAAACCAATAATGTTCATTTTTAGAAGTCAGGTTAAATTGGGTTTTTGTCTACTTGTCTTAAATTGCATCTAGTGGATTGAGACTTTGTTACCAGAAGTGGAATGTTGACATAATTGACCCTAAACATCAGGCAAAGTGTTTACAACAAGCCAAAGAGATTTACTGGCAAACAACAAAGATGCTGCCGTCTAGGGCCACCGTGGACAGCGGCCTACACAGCCCCAGGGCGTGTTTACAGAAACTTCATAGCCATCAAAGACCTGTGGCTTCATAAGACAGCTTTCTTGCAAATGGCAGTAGAATCACTCAAAGAAGGGGAGGTTTTTTTTAAAATTGGGACAATGATGTCAACTGGGGAAGCAGCGGGCTATCATTACCCAATCTGGCAAACTGTCAGCACTTGTTTATAACAGCAAGGAGGGTGGTTACAGACCACCCCAGTCTCCTGGGGTCACAGAACTGTGTGCCCAATAAGGCTATGGTAGGTAAGAAAAATTTAGGATTCTGGAATATACTGACTGCTTCTTGTGGCCTGCAATAGTGGGGTCCCACAGTACAGAGACAAACTATGGTTTAAGGTGGCCCTTTGAGAGCAGAAGAAAAAAAGAAAATATGGCCCTGCTATGAGAAGCTGTCATTGCCACCTGTGGTTTATAATCCAAATTTTCTTGAGATTATGGTAATCTTGATCCTGGCAGGGATGAAAAAGTGATGCTGTGGTGCGTGAGCAAAGGAAAGTGTAGGTACCATAGTGGCATATAAGATTGAGATCCATAGGCGGTCTGAATCCTTGGACCACACACAAACATCTCTTGAAAAAGACTCCCTTCCTGTAAAGGAGGACAATCTCTTCTGTTGTAAGGAGGCAGCCGAAGTGTAGGCAGTGAGCTAAGGGCAGATCGGTGGGGCCTCCCTTACCCAAAGAACAGGCCCCAGGAGGTAGAGTGTGGAGGCAGAGGCTATGAAATTAAGGACTAGGGAATAAGCAGAGCAAGGAGGTCTGTTGCTAGGAGACAATTCTCAGGCTTAAGACTTACTCAGCAATATCTCTTGGCTGCTGTTATTGGCACATGGTATTGACTGGGAGGTAAACAGACTGGAAATCTAAAGTCTTTAGAGAGAGTTACATTGTCAAGTCTGGCTGACAACGACCTTTGATTACTCCAACCTAAGGCGATGCCCAAGTTCTAACTGCTAACATAGTAGAAAAGAGAAGCCCTCTGCCATATCCACCTTAGAGGGGTCTTGAGAGGACAGTGGCCCAGGGAACGCCTCCCACCATGACTGGCTAACCAAGGAATGTGCACACTGCTGCAGAAGATGCTAGGGACCACACACCAGTGATAGCAATGTGGCTTCCCAGTTTTATTGGTTTCCCAATAGAAGGAGTATGTTTTTGTTTGCTTGATTTATTTTTTGCAGTTCTCATATTCTTTCTCCATATGTGCGTTGAGACATAGATAGCTTATCATTTAACAAATCAAGGCCTGAAACATCAGCAGATTCATCTGGATTGGATGAAGAGAATTTGGAGCACTGAAAGATGCTGGACTAGGAGCTGTAAGAAGCACCTGGGTGAAATCTCATACCTTGCTCTAGACATGAGGTGAGTCCGTTGGATGCAAGTGGGTGTTCTGTAACATGTACATGTAGTACAAGAGTACGTGTTGCAACCAGAGGTGGAGTGCAATGGACATCTGTGGTTGCCTTCCAAAAATCCATCACCGAAGCACACAAATCCTATAGGACCTCCCATGGGTCAGTCTGGGGAAACTGATTCAAACTCTAGCTCCATTTACACGGAGCATGTGCATGACACAGAGACAGATAGTGACTGTCATGACCTGAGCCAAAAAGACTATTTCCTGAAGAAACTGTGGGCCACATCTGTCCATTTAGAGTGACTCTCAGGGACACCGTACTCAGCAATAAGTGATTACAGAGGCCATCTGCATCCCAGGCACTGTTCTAGGCAATGGTGGATCCTACAGTGAACTCAGCCCTGGTCTTTGCCCTCCAGAAACTCACATTCTTCAGGAAACCACAGGATACAGATGCGAGACCAGGAAGGAAGTCAGCGAAGGAAGACAAGGCCAGCACACAGAGGACAAGACACAAAGAGCTGATGAGAAGTGGAGCCCGCAGCCTGCTCAGGCTGCTCCTGAAGTCCATATTATTGCCCAACTTTTCAAGTGCGTGAACCAAAATTACTCTTGATGGCTTTAGCTTTGAGTTGGGTTTTCCATTACTTACATTCAAAGATATGCTGGGTACGAATCTCTCAAGCTTAATCCACTTCACTGGATTTCATCAGTGCACCCAAACTCACTGGCAGGAGCCTGGATCATGATTGATAAATACGTGTTGAATGAGTCAATAAATATGACAACCATGAAACATGGGAGAAGTGGCTGTTGAGGGCTTATCCCAAGGCAGAACTATAGAGGCCTGTAGATGCTATGATGCTATCTTAGTGAGCAGTCAACCAGCAATTCAGGAGGGTGGCTGAAGAATGAACAGAGCATTCTCCATACAGACAGCGCGCATGCATGCCTAGTCGTTCAGTCGTGTCTGACTCTTTGCAACCCCATGGGCTGCAGCCTGCCAGGCTCCTCGGTCCATGGGATTCTCCAGGCAAAAATACTGGAGTGGGTTGCCATTTCCTTCTCCGGGACATCTTCCTGACCCAGGGATTGGACCTGGGTCTCCTGAGAGGCATGTGTATTCTTTTCCATCTGAGCCACGAGGGAAGCCCCAGGATGTCTTAGAAAAATAATTACTCTGATCAGCTTTGACATGCAAATTTGACAGAATCGAATATTAAGAAAGATCAGAGGCAGATGGAAGATTTTAGTCCATCACGTCCAATTCACCCGCTTAACTGATGAGGAAGTTGAAGCCAAAAGAGAAGACAAGACCCACAGATATGACAATCCATTTACGCAGGTGAAGGGTGCATCACTTGCCACACAGTTCCCTCCTTGCGGGCCAGGGCATTTCACTCCATCCAGAGAAGAGTGGTTTTCAAAGTCTGATCTCCAAGTGCAGCAGCAGCCTCACCAGGGAACTCAGAAGAAATGCAAATTCTCTTGGGTTCCACCCCGGACCTACTGAATCTGAAGCTATGAAGTGGGCCCCACAATCCTAGTCTTGCCAAGCTCTCCAGGTGTATGCTCAAGCCTGAGAACCACTCTTCTAGAACAGTGGTTCTCAAAGCTGAAGGTGCATACAAATTACCTGAGAATCTTGTTAAAATGCCAGTTCAAATTTAGCAGGTCTGGGGTAGGACTCAAGAACTGTCATTTCTAACTAGTTCCCAGGTGATACCGATGCTCTGTGAACCAACCACAGTTTGAATAGCAAAACTCTCTGTATTAAAGCACTATCTCGCATCTGCTCCCCATCACTTGTACAAATTAGAACTTCTTACCAAGGTAGCTGAGCAGACACAATCATGGGGGGCTTGAAAAAAGTAAAATCCCAGAGAAGTACTACACCATGTAAAAGAAGATCTATTTATAGCTAAAGACATTAGATAATTCACATATAAAACATAGGCCACTCAAGTCCC
Source organism: Neotragus pygmaeus (assembly GCA_006410875.1). NCBI lineage: Eukaryota > Metazoa > Chordata > Mammalia > Artiodactyla > Bovidae > Neotragus > Neotragus pygmaeus. Next base: position 286,652 of record SJYV01039230.1, on the reverse strand, counting down.
CAAACCTATTTTTCTTGTCTTTCTCACTTAGGAAAAAAAAAAAAAAACCCTTTCATTATAAAAGCAATATCAGTAAAAAGGCTTTTAGAAAGGAAAGGAAGAAAAACACTCATACTCTAATCACCTCAGCAACTATTTTTTTTTATATTTGCATAATCCTTCCAATCTTTGTTCATACATATCCATAAAAATTTAAAAAAACCAGCTTCTATCATGTACTATGGAGTCTTCTGCACTAGAATAATTCTATACTGGAGTGCTCTTATCCAATTCTCATTTATCTTAATCAGTAAAAACCCTTAATCAGTCCATTAATATACTCAGCTGTTCAACAAGTTAGTTAATCCTCTGGGCCATAGAGGTCCATCTGCCCTGGAGAGTGTTGTTCAAGGACACAGGGGTCCTTTGTGTTTCCCATGGCTTCAAGCATGGGAGACCTCCCCTCCCTCAGCTGACCTTTCAAAGTCTGCAGAGAAGGAATCGCCCTCAACTTCCTGCTTCTTCCCTCCTACCTACTCACTTGGGTCCCTTCATCCCCACCATCTGAGAATAAGGGCTTCCTTATTGTGTACAGATGCCTTCCCCTTATCCCCATCCTCTCCTAAGAGGGAGGAGAATGGTCTGTGTGATACAGGAAAGCAGAGGGGAGAGTTTGTGGAAGAGCAAGTTGCCCAGAGGCTGCCTACAGGCCTGGGTTGTAGGAACATGTGAGTGAGTCTGGGATTCAGTGTATGAGATCACCTCGCTTCTGGAGGCGTCTGCCTAAATGCACTAACCTCAGACCTCCTCAGGGTCTTTCTTCTTGGGCCTTCCAAAATGCTGTCTTTCCTACCCTGGTTCCACCAAAGACTAAGCTAGAATTCAAGACTGAGAGAGAGATGAATGGACTAACAGATGGATGAATGAGATCGATGGACAGGTGGGTGGATGAATGGGATAGAGGGAGGGTGTGAGTGGATGGAGCGATACAGAGATGGATGGGTGGAGAGACAAGTTGCTAGGAGATAGCTTGGACGGACAAACTGACAGAAAGAGGAAGGTCCCAAAGAAATAGGTAGCTATCTGTACTCTTTTCATTGTCTGTTTGCCAAGAGCAATGATTAATTCAAGGTAAAGAGGACCCAAAAATTGGATGTCAAATCATAATAACACCTCCATAAAACCACAGACTAAGCTAAAATGGGGCCCCCTTTTACAGATGAGCAAACTGAGGCCCAAGGAGGTCCAATGATTGGCCTGAGGTCTCAAACACTACTTATTTTTCATGCTTTTGTTTTCCAATATCTCAATCCCTCTCTCTCTCCCCACTCACCCTCTCTTCTCCCTCCCTCCTTCCCTCCCTCCTTCCTTGTCTCTGAAAAAAAATCACTCCTATTCTTTCACCTGCATATCTTCCATCTATCTTTTATTTCTGCTCCCAGCCAGTTTCCTCATTCAAAGTCACCCCACAGCAAATCAACCTGCAAGCACAGTGGTTTGCACAGCAGAAGCAGGAGGAGATACCGACATTCTGTTTCTAACAAAGCCATTTTCGATGATGTATAATTAATTATAACGTGTAAGAAAGGCCTTTTCCTTGCAGGCTGGTGGAAAGTTCTTCCTGACATCTAACACAGCTCCGTCCTTCTCTTTACGCGTGATTAAATAATCTCCCCCCCTTCTCTTTTCCCTGAGAATGTAAGGCATTGTCTTTGCCAGCCTTGGAAAGACCAGGACAATGGAATGCACTCTGCTGGGGGCCCCTCCTGCCGGCTCTTCCACGGGGGTTGGGGGGTGAGGGGAGGCTGGAGGAGATGAGCTCAGCGCTGCTTAGGAGAAGAGACCCTCCTGGCTCTTTCTCTCCCCTCTGCGTGTACGTGAGGCTGAGCCGGCAGGATGCAGGAAACCTTTCTCATAGTATTGATCACAGAGGCACGAGTGACTGCCAAGGGCTGCGCTGTCTGTCGGTGCCCCATCCGGGAGGTGAGAACTGCGTACAGAAGCCCCTCCTCACAGGCCCTGCTCCAGGGGGCAGGATTGGAGTCTGCAGCTCCTGGCCTTGTGAGACACAGCTCTTAATGTCAGCCCCATACCCCTGTACTCTCTCTTTGCTCCCAGCCAGCTTCTCTCTCATCCTCCAAAAGAGCTAAAGAACCAGGCTTCCCAATCAGGAAATCTTCTCACCTGGAACAGAGGAGAGGTGGTGGGGATTCTGGGCCAGCCCTCTCTACACTGACCTGGAACCCCCCCACGGAGCACCCACCCCACCTACACGTGTCCCTGACATGCATCCTGCCCAGACAGTTTCCTACCTAGAAACCATGGATGGTTTTACCGCGTCTTGTCTTTCTTTTTATGCCTAACTCTGTGTCATCTCAGACTGGGAGCTCCCTAACAACAAGCTATATATTAAAAATAGATAACCTTAACAATAATAATAATACCTGGAGAATGTACTCTGTTACCGGCTCTGCGCCAAGCATGTTCTGGGCACTGTGACCCTTGCTGTCAGCAGACCTGGCCTCCTCAAGCTCCGCCCACCCCACTCGCCTGAGCCACCTGGGAAGGGCCCCACCAGCTGCTGGGTCTAGAACTGGCTTGGGATCTGAAGAGTCTGGGAGGAGCTGTGGCCATCAGAGGGTCCTCAGAGGCCCCCCTCCCAGGCGTTGGCCCAGGCTTTGGGGCCAGCTCTCCAGTCTCCCGATTCTGCAGCCTGCAGGAAACCAGCCCTTTTGGTCCTTGTCTGAACCCTGACACCCTGTCATGTGTGGGTGCTAAGTCGCTTCAGTTGTACCTGACTCTTTGTGACCCCATGGGCTGCAGCCTACCAGGTTCTGCTGTCCACGGGATTCACCAGGCAAGAACACTGGAGTGGATTGCTGTGTGGGCCCCTCTGACCCCAGGACAAGAGCCCTTCTGCCCAAAAAGACGAATGTAATCTGAAGCTGCTCTGAGGGGATAGAGCAGTAGGGAGGAGAGAGGCCAGGCACTGTGCTCTCCTGAAAGGGCAAGAGGAGGGGAAGAGAGAGACACCTGGAGTGTGATCATTCTCCTGGGACGCCCTGGCCCTGACTCTGCAGGACATCCCACCACTCCAGCTTCAGAAAGCCACTTATCCTCAGGGCAGCATCCAGGTGGTGGGCACAAGGTCACCCAGCTGGTTAGTGATAGGCAGTTAAGACTCAGTGGCTCTCTTACACACACACACACACACACACACACACACTCCCCTACTAATGTCCTAGGCCCGCTTCTGAATGGCTGATTTCTTGGACTCCTCTCTCCCTGTCTAAGTCATCCCAAATCTGGCCCACTCCGGAATTCCTGAGGCCATGGCCACCACCACTGAGAGCACCGAAGATACAAATCCAGCTCAAGGAACTCTCAGTTTCATGTGATCTATGTCACTATTGATGGGGAGCTCCCAAGACAAGGGGCATAATAATCCCCAGGATCATAATCCACACCCAGCTGCCCCGTGTCCCCCCAGGCACTCCTTCCCGACTGGCACACCTCCAGCCATTCTCCATCAGGGGCTCGCTTCATGCTCTGCGGAGCCCCCAGCCTATCACCCTGGAAGGGTTTAGGGTGGGTGGCTGTGAGCTCACAACAGAGATGCCCCATGATCCACCAGTCCCTCCTCCAGTCAGGGGCAAGGCCCCCACTGGTCCAGCACATATCTGACCTTCGGAAGACATAAGCCTGCCCTCAAAGCACTGACATGTGGCCAGCAGAAGTGATGTCCTGACTGTCTCACAGAAATGATACAGAAAGGGAGGAAAAGGTCAGGAAGCAGAAGTGCAGGGGTTCAGAGAAGGGACAAGAATGGTGGAGATGATGGTGGGGCCAAGGCTGCCACTCCTGGCCTCTGCCCCGGAGAGCCACAAAGGGACAAGANAGAAATGATACAGAAAGGGAGGAAAAGGTCAGGAAGCAGAAGTGCAGGGGTTCAGAGAAGGGACAAGAATGGTGGAGATGATGGTGGGGCCAAGGCTGCCACTCCTGGCCTCTGCCCCGGAGAGCCACAAAGGGACAAGATCCCCAGGCAAGGGTCTGTGGAGGCCTTGGGATCAAGGGCCAGGTTTGGCCTTGAGGGCCCAGCAGGACGTCGACAAGTAAAGATGAGAGTGAGACGGACTCACAGGGGAAAGAAACTGGGGCGGCAGAGGTACTACAAACCATTGCATCAGAGATGCTCCTATACACCTGTGACTAGGTATGCAGATCCTGCCTCTGCTGTGTGATCTCGGGCAAGTCCCTCACTCTTTCTGTGCTTCATCTATGAAACGGGAACGAGAGCAGCACCTACTTCGTAAGATCCCTGAGAGATTTAAAGGAGTATTTACAGTGTTATGACAGTACCCGGCGTGCACAAAGTGCCCTGTGAGTGATAATTATTATTGGTATGGATGATAGTGATGTTATCTCATTGCATGGGAGCCTTTTCTAACTGAATCCCCAGCGGGTTTGCTGTTACCCGGTTTCTAGACTTTGAGTAAGTGTTTATTTGCCCATTTACATGGAAAGTAACAGATGTCAGGACTGAGCAGTGGAGCTCCGTGAAGGGGTGCCCCGTGCCTGCTGCCTCCCCTCAAGAAGGGGAGAGGGGAGGAGGAGAGGCGCCTGCTGGTTGATGGTGCTTCCTGGGGCTCCGGGGCCTCGGTAAGCAGAAGTCTGCAGGGAAGCTGTCTTGATCACCCGGAGGGATCCTCTGACCCCATGGCTCCTTTAGCCCAGCTCGCCCATGGATCTAGGCAGGAGAAGCCCACCCGGGGCCTGGGAACAGAAGGAAACTCCCATCCTGCACTCTTGGTGCTCCCAAGTGAACAACGCGTGGCTTCTCTGCTGGCCACTGGCTCATGGCCACGAGAGAAGTAGCCAGGACTTCCTTCCCCTGGATGGCTGGAGGCCTGGGCCAGCGCTCTCTGCGAAGGACCTGCCATTCTGCTCTCCAGCCCCACGGCCAGGATCAACACAGACGGTGGGAAAAGGCTGCGGCCACGTGGCTCCTATGGGGCTTGGATGGTCAGTGAGCCAAGCATGAGAGATCAGTGGGTCACAAGAAGGTGAGGGTTGGGGGCACAGCGGGAGAAGATGCCCTCCATCTGATAGGGAAGATGGTTCCTGACTTCTGGAGTTTGGGATCTAGTGGGGAAAGGTGATGGCTATATGTACATTAGAATCATTCAGTAATAATAAGTATTATTATTTGTATTATCAGCTCCTACTCATATTATTCAGAGCTCCTCCTCTGCTCCTCCAAGCACTTTCCTTGCATCCTGTCATTTAATCCCTCAAAGCACCCTGGGAGGTGGGTGATGTCATCATTCAGGTAAGGAGAAGGAGGCAGGGGGAAGCTACGGAACCCAGGAAACTGCCCAAGGTCCACAGCAGCCAGAGGCAGCTCAGGGTCCACAGGCCTGGCTTCACTGTGACCCTGAACCGTGCGGGAGACAGAGGCTGCCAGCTGCACGCACCCAGGGGAGGGCCAGCATTGGGGGAGGTGGCCGCTGGGCTGCTTCTGAGGACAATGAGGATGAATGGGGGGCACTCGGCGAGGAGCTGTGTTGGGGTGTAGGTCCCAGCATGAAGGGTGTCAGGATGGTGAGAGAAAGCTGCTGACTGTGGTGGGCGTGCGGGTGGGTGAGGCAGGGCTGGCCTGCTCTCCTGAGGGTGTCCTGTGCAGAAGTGGGTGAGGGGTGGGTGGTGGGGAGGGNTTTTTTTTTTTTTTTTTTTACTGTTCATGATTTTGTATGGAAGTTAACCAGAAATGTAATTGTAACATTGTTTTATCTGTGTTCTCTAGTGTCAGTTGAATAAATTTTAATGTTTAATAATTTGTATCACTTAAAAACGATTTAAGAACTCTCTAGCCTTTACAGCATTGATTACCTAAAGTTTGCTATCTTCATACAAGCTAATACTCTACTTAGCCATCAGGTCTCTTTAGTGATAGTGTGTCTTTTTTGAAAAATGTGCTGACTGAATTCATTCCTGTCTTCTATTTTTGCTTTATATATCTAAACTGTCATTATTTACACAATATAAATTATGATGTTGATGTTGAAAAAAAGTGTACTAAACATTTTTCCCCCCATGTTTAGTGTTCGGCTAATGAATGAGTTTACTAATATGCCAGTACCTCCAAAACCCAGACAAGGTAAGTGGAAACAAGGGCTTTTTATACCATTACATATGGGGAGCTATGAAGTAAGATGACTGAGACTGAGAAATTCAGTCTTGCTGGGAAAAAAGTCTTTTTACATGTAGGTTGCTACACCTAAGCTCTTAAGTTTGGGTGGCAGTGGGAGGAATTTTGGTGATCATGCTTTTTGTCATTTCAAGACTTCGTTGGGTTGTGAAAATCTATGTCCTGTTTCTGTTGCAGCTCTTGGGGATAAAATCGTGAGGGATATCCGCCCCGGAGCTGCCTTTGAACCCACGTATATTTATAGACTCCTGACAGTGATCAAGTCGAGCCTGTCTGAGAAGGTGGGAACTGACGTTCCATAGCTGGTGTGAAGCTCGTGCCACACCCATTGTGTGTTGCCACACCCATTGTGTGTTCGCTGCTTGCCCTCTGCTTTCAAGTGTGTGATGAAAAGCGGAGGTTCAGTGGATCTGGGCTTGCTCTGGAGGCAGTTGCTAGGATGGGTTAGAGTATGGAATGACAGTCGTGGGGGTCAGACAACTCGTGTATCATTTACTGTGACCACTACTGCTGTGTGTTCGTTCCATAGATTAACTTACTTCCCCCTGTGAAGGTAGGTAGTGTGATAATTGTTTGCTTGTTAAATTTGAGGAAAGTGAAGTGACTGTCCAGGGTCCCAGCTAGGAAGTGGTGGCGCCTGGCAGCCAGGCCAGCTCCTTGCCCTCTGAGGGACTGCCTTCTGCTGCGAGGCTGGGGGCCCTGCGCCACGCCGGCATTCGGGAGGGCCGCCATCTTCCTCGTGCTCCTGCTGCAGCAGCTCCTGGGCCTGTGACTTTCTGACGACCTATGTTTTTAATCATACACTCTACTGCTGAAGGCGTGGGGCTCAAGGCCGTGGAGGTCTTGTCCAGGGCCCTGACACATGGCCTTGAAAGGAAATCGGGGCACCCATAGCACAGGGAACTGGAGCATTCCTTTCCTCCCTGATAGAGTTTGTGATGAGTCAAGACGAGCAATGAAATGATGGTCAGGGAAATGCTTTAGGAAACAGTGAAGGAAGTTCTGTTAAAACTGAGTGAAGTAATATTGTTTGAAACCCTGTGGTTTGAAAGAAGAGTGGATACTCCGAGCAGTCCAGCAGGATACCGCCAGGGGCTCTTCCTGTGCTCGCAGCAGAGTCTCGAGCGTTAAGTTCGGAATTTAGGGATGTTTCTGTGTTGGAAACGCACACATGGAGTCAGTGTGCCCTCTGCTCTCAAGGAGCTCACCCTCCAGTAAGGGAGTTAGATTGATAATTTAAGAAAACAGGCAAGACAAGGTCTAAGGTAGATGCGTGTCCAGATGCTTTAGAAGCCATAGGACAACCCCAGCTCGGGGAAGGGACAGAGGTAAAGCCGGGGGCTTCCTGTCGCTGAGCAGCACTGTGATCCTGCAGCTGTTACATCACTCTTGGCTTGTTGGGATCCCTGTGAACCCCCTCAGAGTTGGTGCTTAGCTGGAAGATCTCACAGGACTCTAGAGCTGGTCCTTCAGTGGGTTCAGCAGAGCCTGAGGACTAGGGCAGTGTCTGCAGGAACCCTTGAGACTCCCGTTCGGGTGCAGCCACACAGTCCTCACTTAGGTCCTCCCACGCCACACTGGAACAGCGTGTGGGATGTGGTCCACCCGGGACGCCCCTTGGAGTCTCAGTGTTCAGGGGTTGTGTGAGGGGCCAGTCACATAGGCACCGGCTGCCTCGCACAGACCGAAATTCCAGACCCCCAGAAGGAAAGCCAGCACTCAGCTGAAACCACACTGTGAGCGATTTGGGCACGCTCCCTTCCTAGTTCCTGGAATGGTGGGAGCCCTCCCGAAACCCAGGTTCCCAGATGCCAGCTGAGGCCCAGCCCAGCGAGCAGCCCTTTCCCAGCACCGTTAGCTCTTCTCTGTGTCTTGGGCTGTGCCAGCCTCTGCTGTTTCCCACAGACACACACCAGAAGCCCCCGTCCACAGCTTCAGTTACACGAGAGTAAGCAGATCTGCTCAGAGACTGCAAGCAGAAGAGCTTGCAGATCCTCGAAACACGCACATGGTTATGCTCCAAAGAGTGAAGTGTGACGCGATCATGATAAATTACGTAATCAGATGAAACCATGTGAGATGACACCTCTGAGATGACGTCTCTGTATGACGGTCTTGTGTGATTCATCTACCAGTGATTATACTGATATGTGAAACAGGCAGCTGAGTCTTTAAATGAGTAGTTTTTAACATATAACATCTTTTCTACCTTGGTTGCCCATTGTCAAAAATGGAAGGGGACATCCAGGGGCTGCTAATTTTACAGCTTACAGTGTGCATGGTGACCCCTAGGGTTGTGCAGTGAGGTGGCCTAGACCTTGAGTTTATGTTTTTATTTCATTTTAATAAAAAAGCAACTTTTAAAATAACTTATCATGAAGGTAGTATCTATCTATCGTAGGAAATTTCAGAAGTACAGAAAAGCAAAAATGAAAAAGGCAAACAAAACACCCTTTTTATTGCTTAGAGATAAACGTTTACTCTCCTTCCCTCTCCTCTTCTTCACCATCTTAATTGTCAAGAAAAAATCCATATGGTTTTGGGGAAACTCTTTATGTTAAATCTTATTGAACATTCAGGAGAAGGCCAGTTTGTATATGCAGAAAATATACTCTGTGAAGGCCTTGGAGAGTAATCTGTTAAAATTAACGTGGTCCTATTTGACCTTCTCAGGGTCGACAAGAAGATGCCGAAGAGTACTTAGGCTTCATTCTAAATGGACTCCATGAGGAAATGCTGAACCTAAAGAAACTTCTCTCACCAAATAATGAAAGTAGGTTTTAGTGTGTTTACTACAGAAGTGTGTAGAACATTTTTTTAAGAATCTTTCTTAAACAGATGCTATATATAATCTCCATATAATAAGTTTCCTTCCCCACAACAGTCATTCACCCTTCAAGAATTACTTGTTTATTCATTAAGATAACTNAGTAGGTTTTAGTGTGTTTACTACAGAAGTGTGTAGAACATTTTTTTAAGAATCTTTCTTAAACAGATGCTATATATAATCTCCATATAATAAGTTTCCTTCCCCACAACAGTCATTCACCCTTCAAGAATTACTTGTTTATTCATTAAGATAACTAATTACTTTGACATTGCTTATGTACCACTGAGAATGTTATAGTTTGTATATTCAATAATTTGTCCAGAGGCTTTGCTTTTTCCCCTACAACTTGTAATTAAGAAAATGATTAAACATAGAGAAAAGCTGAAAGAATAGTTTGGTGATTACCTGTATGACTGATGGAGTCTACAGTTGTTACCACATTCTCCTTACTAATCCGTTTCTATCCCTGTTGCCCCACCAGAGGAGTTTTTCCCCTGAAAGTGATTCAAAATCAAGTTACAGATGGTGGTTGAGTTCACTTCTGGTAAAGCATGCGTCCCCTGAGGTAGGGGTGGCCTTCCTGCTACCCTGAGTCCCCTCCCAAGTGGAGGAGCCTGACTGCTATACCGCGGCAGAGCGTGCTTCCCCTTCCCGCCTGCGTGCCCCAGGGGCCCCTTGGTGTCCTCCATCCCTGGTCAGCCAGCAGGGCCACAGGGGCATCGTCCCATTGCATTTGTCCCCAGCGTACCACGCTGAGTTCCCTCTGACGCTGCAGCTGCCAGATCTGTGTAGGTGGCTCACTTAGGGCTTCCTTTATCTTTGTTCTTTGTGTAAATGTGTATAGTAGCCTAAGCAGATGGTCTGCTTTTCAGAACTTACTATTTCCAATGGACCCAAAAGCCACTCAGTGAATGAAGATGAGCAGGAAGAACCAGGAGAAGNTTCTTTTTTCAGATATAAGTATTACAAATAGTTTATCCCAGCCTGTGGTTTGTCCCTTTATATTCTTAGCTGTGTTTCAAATGAGTTTTTAATTTTGATGAAATGTAATTAATCAACCTTTTATTTGATACTTAGTAATTTCTGTATACTGTCTAATAAATATTAGTTTATCCTCAGGTTATGAGATAGTCTCTGATGACTCTTCTAGAAGTTTTACAGTGGTAATTTTTACAGTTAGTGCTCTAATCTACCTGGGATGAATTTTTGCATCCAGAGTGAGGTAGGCTTCGAGACACATTGTATTCCATTGAGGATACCCAATTGCCGCATCACCATTTGTTAAAAGACCTACTCTGCCATCTGTCCTGAGCCTACTGACGGTAGTGCCCTTGATTAGGAGGCTCTGTGGTGCCCAGGCAGCACACATTGCTCACAGGGAGCTGCGCAGACATCTCACCCACTGGCCCCTACATATGGCTGAGCAACCCTTTGGGTCTTATGAGCAAAGGATGAACTTCAGCAAGAAACCACAGGGGACTTTGAGCAACAAGATTTTACCACTCACAAGTCCTGGAGGGTATACTTGCTGGAGAGACCAAACACTGAGGTCACAGGCAGAGACTGGGTGTGACCTGGGGCTCTGCCTTTATTAGGGTCAAAAATGGAGTGTCTAGGATGAGGGAGTTCATTCTTTATTGGCTATTTTAGAGTGTAAGAGTGAGAATTAGGGTTTGAGAAGGGAGAAGTAAGATCACTCAGGTGATCAGCTATCTAGGTGACCAAGGACTTTCTAAAAGAGGATAGTTATGAGATGTTTTAAAAGAATAAAGATCAGTTTTTTAATAAAGATGACATCAGTATGACTTTTGACACATGCTATATTCTTATGTAATGTATTGCATTTCCCAAACANTGTCCTCACTAACACACATTGGAACAGACAGACGCTCCCAGCATCCATCCCAGCAGATCTGCCCAATCACTGCAGGTCAGTGGTCATCAAATTGCGGTTCAAGACCCACTGATTGGTGGTGGAATCAATGCAATAGATCATGACCAGTGTGCTTAACAGAACAAAACAAAACAGGGTAAGGTAGGATTAGATGGAATAAAACAGAATAGAATAACATAGGGCATAGTACTTAGTAAGAATATTAGTTCACAAAATTTTTGTTTCTGTTATAATTTCCACTATACACACGGGTATTTGTATGTGTCAAATGTACCTACTAGGTTGTGATGTAAAATATGCTTCTTACTCTGGGGTTCCAGTCAAAAAAAAAGTTTGAAAGCCACTAATGTTGGTGACCTAGATTGCTCACAAATCTACCAAATCTATCTGACTTGTGCCCTCTCCTTATCATTTGACTCAGCCGTAAAGTAGCATGTCCATCTGCGTTAGTGATATTTTGGATAGACTCTTTTTTTCCTTTAAAAATATTGTAATAGTCTTCTGTCTTGTTTCCATCTATAACACACTGTTCCCCCTATTCTTGGGCATTTCCATTCTAATTTTTACAGATAACATTTTTTTTTTTTTAATTTATCAGGGTATACCTGATTTGACTCTGTGGAGCTCCAGCCAGTCCATTCTAAAGGAAATCAGTCCTGAATATTCATTGGAAGGACTGATGTTGAAGCTGAAACTCCAATACTTTGGCCACCTGATGTGAATAAGCAACTCATCGGAAAAGACCCTGATGGTGGGAAAGATTGAAGGTGGGAGGAGAAGGGGATGACAAGAAGACGAGACGGTTGCATGGCATCGCTGACTCAAGGGACATGAGCTTGAGTTAACTCCAGGAGTTGGTGATGGACAGGGAGGCCTGGAGTGCTGCAGTCCATGGGGTCACAAAGAGTCGGACACGACTGAGCAACTGAACTGAACTGACCTGACTGACTGATTGGAGCTGTCCTCTCCCTGGGGTCTTAGCTGGGCATGTTCAGAATGGATGTGTGTTTTACACACAGTTAGTTACCAGGCCACGAGGCAGCGCCGTGAGTTGAGGTCCCAGGGGAAGGGCAAGGGGGACAACCCTCCTGAAGCTCTTTGCAGCTCCCCTGCCTCCAGAGAAACAGAAAGTAAAGGACGGGCTTTGTGTGGCTGCAGGAGAGAGGGCCTGCTGGAAGGTACCCCAGGCAGTTTTCACGGGAACCCTCATTTTGTAGTTGGGGAACCTGAGGCCCCTGCAGAGGGAGGCCAGTGGCCAGGGGCTGCCTGGAGTAGAACCCATGTCTTCTACAATTTCCCCTGAGCATTCCACTGCTGCCCAGGCCTGCCCCAGGGGCTGGCACACTGTGCCACAGGCAGGCCACAGTGATGGTGCGCTCTCCCACGCTGGGAGTGGGGAGCTGGCTGCTATAGACCCTGACGGCTCAGGGGGCTTCCGGAAGCAGCTGGATCCACAGGCCACAGGAAGGCACCTTCGTGCAAGGATTTGACAGGAAATTGCTCAGAAATGAAGCAAAGGGAGGCACAGCCATTTCAGATACTAGAAAAACAAGAGCCCTTGCTTTCCCGCACTTAGCCCTGATGGGAGAGTTGGGATGAGGAGGGAATGCCAATGAGGATAAGTTCCAGAAGGGCTGGAGGCAGGGGATGGGCTGCAGCAGGCCTGGGAGGTCCACCCAGGCTGCTCTCTTTCCTGGGCTCTAGGTGAAGACTCCCCCTAGATAGGCCCCCTGACCCTGCTCTCCAACCTCAGGCTTCAGGGAACCCCAGGCATCCCCCTCCATCTGCTGACCTGGAGTCAAAGAGCCCCAAAGCCGAAAAGCATTAGTCTCCCTTACCTCCATAGCCCCAGGGCTGAGTCCAGGGTCTGGCTCATAGCAGACCTGAAGTTCATTGAGTGTTTGAGGAATGAATGAATGAATGAATGAATGAAGATGAAGTCCAGCTAGGGCATGAGGACAGTGACAAAAAGATTTAAAAATGAACATATGATTAGAGGAGGAGGAGGGTGCAGGGAGGAATGAGGTGGGTAAGGCTGGGCTGGAGCAACCACAGGAGGCTTCCTGGAGGTGGGGGTTACAGGCCAGCAGCAGGAGGCATGTGGGCAGTGGAGTGCCGGGAATGGAGAGTACAGGGCACCCGAGGGGACAGAGGAAGGGTGACAATCTCATGTTCAGACCTGGAAGGTGCTGGAGGGCTCCTGAGTTTGGATGAATAGAAAGAGCTAGGAACTGGCCCAGGGGAGGCCAAGGAAACAGAACAAAGTGAGGAGGAGGAAAGGAACTGGAAAGAGACAAGATTTCGAATCTCACATCCCCAAGGGGAAGCAGGGTCCGCCTGGGGCGTGGGCCACTTTGCCAGGACCCTGTGGCTCCAGCCACAGGCAGAGCTTGTTGGAGTCTCCGCCTGCCGCCCCCAAGCTGAAGGGCCTCAGCCACGTGAGAGCAGCAGGAAAGCGGCCCCCCAGCTCTGCCATCACACGCGTGTCAACCCGCGAGAGAAAGCACTCCAGAGAAGCTCGGTCTATTTCTGTCACCACTTGGAAATGAAGACTTCCCTAGAAACCGACTGTTGAGGTTCCATTGTATGTGTAAAGGCACTTGCGTGCGTGGGTGTACACACACACACACACACACACACACACACACACACACTGCATTATTCCCGAGAGGTCCGATGTGGGGCTTGCCCGTGGCTGTGCCCCTCGAGGGACCACGGGTGAGCCTGCGGGCGGGGCTGGCCACAGAGGCCGCGAGGGTCAGGACCTGCGCCTCTGTCTGTGCAGGAGTGTGCGCCCCGTGGGGGTCTCCCTAAGGCAAGCCCAGATTTTGACCCAGGTTGGCTTTTGGTCCCACTCACATCTTCCCGAGCGTTGACTCAAAGCTGACAGAGGGCTCAGGGGGCACCACGTGCAGAGACCCCTCCCTGCACCCCTATGTGGTACCCACAGATGACTCGGGTGTGGATGCGCACCTCTCTCTGCCCTGCTCTGACTGCCTCTCTGCATCCAGTCAGTAGCTCAACATCTGGACTTCATCTCCGCTTCTCTGCAGTGGGGACGCATGAGGACAGCCACAGGGGCAGCAGCTGGGCCACTGAGCTCCCTCGCCTCCTGCTCTGGGACGCCCTCGGGGGTCCTCAGGCTCGCAGAGTCCTCACTTTCCCATCAAAGGGAGGAAAGGCACCGAGAGCAGCCGCCGCCAGGGCTCCCTGTCAATCCACACCGCTCATCATGGAGCAAAGGCCACTAGGGAGCGGTGGGTTTGAGAGGCTTCTGTCTGGATGAACATCACCTGTTGCTATTTTTAAAAGAGCCTTCTTTGTGACTCGGCTGGAATTCAACGGAAGCAAAGGTCGAGACAGGAACAGCGGAGTCCCCAGACGTTCTGCCTTCCCCGTCGGTGCTCAGGACCTATCAGGAACCTCGAGGGCGGTGTCACAGTCTCATCTCCTGGACTGCTCAGCAGCAAGAATAGAGATCAGAGCGGAAGCGATGCGATGGATGTGGAAGGCGCACCGCCTCCCAGTATGTCCAGCCCTATCTCCAAAGTCTTCAACAGCTTCCCCAGCTCCACGCACTTCCTCATCGTCACCCCACAGACACACCCTCTGCGTGCTGACACAGTGCTGGATGCAAGACACGGATGATTAATTTTTGTTAAATGACTACCACTAACAACCGTGGTCCAGGAACTGGGCTTAGTGGTATACAACATTATCTCATTATATTACTTTCTGTCATCGGTGCAACAACCCTGTCAGATGAGCACTCTTTTTTATCCCCATCTTAGTGGTGAATGCTGTGCCTTCCCTGGTGGCTCAGATAGTAAAGAATCTGCCTGTAATACTGGAGACCCAGGTTCAATCCCTGAGTTGGGATGATCTTCGGGAGAAGGGAATGGCAACCCACAACCCACTCCAGTAATCTTGCCTGGAGAATCTCATGGATGGAGGAGCCTCGTGGGCTACAGCCCATGGGGTCGCAAAGAGTCAGACATGACTGAGTGACTAACACACTGGAGGTGAACATACCGAGGCTCAAGGAAGTCAAGGAACTTTCCCCAAATCACTCAGCCAGTAAAGGAAGGCTTTGGGATTTAGATTCAGGTTCATCTGAGGTTCAGCTCTAAACCATTCAAATATTAACCCTCTGTGGGCCAGCTCCCAGAGTGTTTGGTGTCCTGTGGAGGACGCAGGCATTGGAACCAAAAATATACACTGTAATATACAGGGCCTACTATGATCGGACCAAGGGTCAACAGCAATAGTCATCCAACCAACGTACACTGAGGGTCTACCATGTGCCAGCTGCTGCTTGAGGGCCTGGGAAGACAGGTGGATGCCACAAAGCCCCTGCCCTCGTGCAGCTTACAATCTAATGATCCGTCCAGTTTCCCAAGCCAGAAACATAAGGTTCATTCATCTTTAATAAGGTGAACTCGTCTCACTCTTCTCTGATCAAGGTATTATTCAGTCATCACCAAGTCCCATTGATTTAACCACCTAACTAGCTCCAGTACCTGCCCACTTCTCTCCCTCCCACCTCTACCACCCCAGTCCAAGCCACCGCTGTCTCTCTCCTGGACCACTCCAGTGGCCTCTTAACTGGTCTACACTCAATTACTCTTGTCATCTTCCAAGGAGCTTCCCACCATGCAATTAAAATAAGCTTTTCAAAAAGTAAATCTGGTTCCCCTTCCTTTAAATTATAATCCTTCAATATATATCCTTCCCATTATATATAGAACTGATAAACAACATAGTTCTACCGTACAGCAAAGAGAACTATATTCAATATCCTATGATAAACCATAATGGGAAAGAATATTTTAAAAGAATGTGTGTATGTATGTGTGTGTGTATATATATATACATATATTTATAATTGAATCACTTTGCTGTATAGCAGAAATTAATACAACATTGTAAATCAACTATGCTTCGATAAAAATAATAGTAATTGTTCAATGCCTTTCCATTGTCCCTAGCAAAAATACTTCTTAACTACTTGTGATGCCCTGTCTCTCCAGCCTTTCCCTCAACAACCATCAACAACAATAGTCATCCAACAACCATGGTTGTTGTTGACCTCAACAACCATCTCTACCATCACAGTAGTCATGCCCTTCATCTGCACGATCACCCCAACCTCCACCACCACAAGCCCTCCACCACTGCAGTCCTCAACATCCCAGAAGCCTGACTCTTTACAAAGCATCCTTTCCACATGTGTGCCTGAGCTATGTGCAGTGATGGAGGCAAACAGCTCTGCCATCAAAGCTCTGACGACTTGAGACAAAGACTCAGAAATACATCATCATGGCACCTGTCTGTTCAAATAAAAGTCTTAAAACTGCTGTGGAATTCCTAGTCTTCCCACATCTCTAAGAAAAGTTCTCAGCCCATAGTAGAGGGCATTCTGTTCTTCCTGCCCTGAGGCAGGGTGTATAATAGCCAGGATCATCTGTAAGAGCACTGGGACTGGAATATCAATCACTGTAGGACCCCTAACATTTATATTCCAGCCAAACCTCAGGACGATGACCTGTGAGAGCAGCCTTAAAGAGAAGCAGAAAGAGGTTGGCTCGTTTCCTTAGAGTCCTTAGGATATTATGTCTGTAAATCTTCTATCTCCCAATGTTAAAGATGAGGAAACAGATTTTCCATTATTTCATGGCAAATAGAGGGAGAAAAATGGCAACAGTGACAGATTTTACTTTCTTGGGCTCCAAAATCACTGCAGACGATGACTGCAGCTAAGTTAAAAGACGCTTGCGCCTTGGAAGAAAAGTTATGACAAGCCTAGACAACATATTAAAAAGCAGAGACATCACTTTGATGACAAATGTCCATATAATCAAAGCTATGGTTTTTTCCTGTAGTCATAAATAGATGTGAGAGTTGGACCATAAAGAAGGCTGAGTGCCAAAGAATTGATGCTTTCGAACTGTGGTGTTGGAGAAGACTATTGAGAGCCCCTTGATCAAACCAGTCAATCCTAAAGGAAATCAACCCTGAATATTCATTGGAAGGACTGATGCTGAAGCTCCAATACTTTGACCACCTCATGCAAAGAGCCAACTCATGGAAAAGACTCTGTTGGTGGGAAAGATTGAGGGCAGGAGGAGAAGGGGTAGGCAGAGGATGAGACAGTTAGATAGCATCACTGACTCTACGGATATGAGTTTGAGCAAACTCAGGGAGATGGTGAAGGACAGGGAAGCCTGGCGTGCTGCAGTCCACGGGGTCACAAAGTGTCGAACACGACTTAGCAACTGAATAAAAGTGACAACAGGACAGGGCTGGAGAGGAGGCCCTCTTAGTCATACTGCAAGTCCCCGTGACAGTCAGGATCCTAGTCAGACCGAGACTCTGTCCCTTTGGCCCATCTGGCTTCCTTGAGAAAAGGAAGCACAAGGGGTGCCCCTTAGGGCAGGATCAGACTCCTGCTGCCAGGATGCTCATCCTCGGGCCCCGACAAGGACAGAACAAGACGTGTTTTCTCTGGGTTCTGCTGATCCTTCCCAGCTGAGAGAAGAAAACCAAACGGTGGCCACAATTGGCTCCCNGGGGTGCCCCTTAGGGCAGGATCAGACTCCTGCTGCCAGGATGCTCATCCTCGGGCCCCGACAAGGACAGAACAAGACGTGCTTTCTCTGGGTTCTGCTGATCCTTCCCAGCTGAGAGAAGAAAACCAAACGGTGGCCACAATTGGCTCCCCTCCAGCAGAATGGAATTACGGTGGACAGGAGAGGAGCTTTGCTGGATGCCATCTTGGTTAAAAGAAGAAAAAAGAAATCCCTTGACCTCAGACTTTAAAGAATCCAAGGCGGGCAACCTGACCATTTTGTTGATATGACTTGAAAGGCTGAGCAATAAGCATGACAGAAGTTTCTAATGTAGCTGTCGGGCAGCGTGGAAGGAAGCATGCTGCTCTGTCCAAGTTTCGCTGATCCAACATGCCAAGGAGGATTAAGTAATTAAACAGAGCAAACAATTCTCCTTCTCTGTATGAACCAGGCCCTGAACTGCTCTTGTGGTGGCAGAAGGGCTTCTGTCCCCTGACCTCCAAACCTTCGATTTCATTCACAGTAAATCATCTTCCACACATCTACCCAGGCCAATTTCCTTAGAGGCAAATCAGACAGTATCATTTCTGCCTTAAAAGGCTTCCAGGCTCCCCACCAGCTTCTCCACCAAGCCTAAGCTCCTTAGCGTGGCACATAGCGACCCTGCCTGGCTTGGCCCTGCCTTCCTGTGCCACCCTTCAGCTCCCCTGCCTTAGCCTCTTTCTCTCTGCTCACTCCTCCAGCAAGGCCTTCCAGCTGCAGGATGTTCTTGGTGTTGTGAGCACCTGCCTTTCCCCATCTCCATGGTTCTCAACCCTAGAATCAGAATCCCAGGAGAGCTTTAGAAAAATAAAAAACTCCAGTGCCCCAGTCACACTCAGAACAATTAAATCAGACTCTCTTGGAATAGGGGTCCAAGCAGCACTGGTTTTTAAAACCCCTCAGGTGACTTCAATGTGCATCTAGGCCCGAGAACCACTGTTTTCTTTAACCAACCCCAACCTAGTCCCTTCAAGATTCAGCCCATGTGTCTTATTTAATCATCAACTATTTTTTCATTGGGCACTATTCTAAGCATGAGGTATAAAAATAATAATGATCACTAATATTTATTAATCATCTGCCATATGCCAGACCATGTCCCAAGTGCTTTACATACGTTAACTCATTAAATTGGAACACTTTGATGGGGTAGGTACCATTATTTCCCCCATTTTATACATGGGGGATCTGGGGTACAGAGAGGGGAAGTGACCTGCCCAGGGTCACACAGCTGGTGAGCATTGTGGCAGGACTTGCACGCAGGCAGCCTGAGCATCTGTCTGGGCTTTGAATTC
>SJYV01039230.1:220590-266768 GCA_006410875.1 Neotragus pygmaeus | reverse complement strand
AGGGATACGGACGGCAGGAAGCTGCCTGTGTGAGCAGCAAGGGGCCGACTTTACGTGGCCAGGCCATCCCCAGGAGCGGTATTTAATCTGGGTCCTGCAGGATGAGAAGGACCCGGCCCAGCAGAGGGTGGGAAACGGGGTTCCAGGCGGGGGGCCAGTGAACATGACATGTGCTAGGAACTGTGGAGGCCCAGTGGGGGGTGGCGAGAGGGCACAGACAAGTAAAGATGACAACACGGCCATGGCTCTGCAGGCCAGCTAATGAGAGCAATCAGCAGGGCACACAGTGCCCACCTTGGGGTGAGCCAGAGGTACCCGCTGCAGCCACTTAGCCAGAGGCATTTCCGGGACCTAGAGGGACGTGCCTCCTCCAGGAAGCTCTCTCGGTTCCTCACCTCCAATCATTGCCCCATCACAGAGTGTTGTGGGCTTCCCAGGTGGTGCGAGTGATAAACCACCTGCCTGCCAGTTCTATCCCTGGGTCAGGAAGATCTCTGGAGAAGGGAATGGCAACCCACTCCAGTATTCTTGCCTGGAGGATCCCATGGACAGAGGAGCCTGGTGGGCTATAGTCCATGGGGTCACAGAGTCAGACACAACTGAAGCGACTTAGCACACATTGTGTTATAATTGCCTATTTACCTCCCGGCCTCCCCTCCTGGCCTGGGAGCGCCTACAGAGGCCAATCTAACTGGCCTCTCTAGCCCAGCTGCTGACCAATATTAGGCGCTTGGTGAATATCTGCAGCAGCTCTGGATTCCTGACAGTGAAGGCAGGGCCAGGCCTGAAGCTGGAGCTTCTCTGGTCCTTCTGCTGCCACTGCCGTCACCAGCTGGGGCCCCCAAACCAATGGACGCCCCACCTCTGTCAAATTAGAGGATAGCAGAGGCAAACGGGCAGGCAACTCAGAGGGATCACCCAGGTCTCATGACCCGTTGGTGGCAAAGCTGGCCAGGACT
The DNA here is from genome assembly GCA_006410875.1 of Neotragus pygmaeus. Lineage (NCBI taxonomy): Eukaryota > Metazoa > Chordata > Mammalia > Artiodactyla > Bovidae > Neotragus > Neotragus pygmaeus. The sequence goes on along the minus strand of SJYV01039230.1, from coordinate 265,809 downwards.
TAGGTTTCCAGACCCCCAGCCCAGAGGTTTCTCCACTGGCCACTTCTCCACCGGCCTTCTCGCCCCTGCCTCTGCTCACCATTCCTTTAGGAATGTCTCGATCTGTGTGCTGAAGCCGCACAGAGGCAAGAGCACCCAGAACAGAGGAGCCCGCCTGTCTCCTGGGAAGAAGTAGCCAGCCGGGTGCCCCAGGGAGAGCAGTGATGATGATGACGACAGTGATGCCCCTGCTCACTATCACGGGCCATTCGGTTCTGAGGTCGTGATAACAACACGATGGTTAAGCATGTAGGTTCAAAGCACAGTCCTGCAACTTCCCAGCTCTGTGGTCCTGGGCAGGTGGCTTCAACTCTCTCTGCCAAGTCTCTTCACTATAGAATGGAGACGACAGTGACAACAGTAATTCTATGTCCTAGGTGGGATTAAATGAGTTAACAGGTGTAAAATGCTTAGAATGGTTCCTGGCAGGAAGTGCTTAATCAGTAAAATGTGTACAATAAATGTGAGTGAGAATTTCCCAGGACAAGCTCAAGAGACTCAGGTCCCTAGGTGAGCCTGAGCTATTTACCAACCCACTGTATGGGGAGTCATTCATCTCTATGAGTGGCTGGAGGACAACCATGAAATGCCAAGAATCCTGAAAAGAGTTTAGAGGTTAAAAAGCAAAGATCCTTAGAATTGGGAGGCCAGATGGGCCGGTGACCCTGTGGCAGAGGCAGGGCCCAATAATTCACCCTCAACCCAGCAGGCTGCCTGGGTTTTTATGGGCCCTGGGGGCCAGGGTACATCATTCGGAATTTATAGACTCTTGTCACTGTCCTTCCCAACTCTTTTTATGTCGTTGCCTTAGAAGGAAGCCTGGCGTTAACAGAGCCTCTGCTGCCCTCCCAGGAAAATGCAGCCCACCCTGCCTTCGGTCCCCAGCTGGTGGGAGGAGGGAGCTGAGAGGTCAGCAGGCATGTCCTCTGCAGCCAGGTGCCCCCTCTGCCTGCCGAGGCCGGAGCACAGGAGGGCAACCTGGAGCCCGAGTCTAGGAACCAGCCTTCTGCATAAGGGACCCCGTGATGACTGAGACCGCAGGCCTCAGACCTCCAGGAATTTGAACAGGACTGGGCTGGGCTGGGCTGGGGGCCTCCTCCAAGTTACAGAACACGGAAAGCACAGGGGGAAGCACCAGCTGGGAACGCCTGACACAAGCGCTCCAGCTTGTATCACTTATAGGCCGTGTCATCGGCTAAGTACCATGGCCTCTCTGCGCTCCCTTTTTCTGACCTGTACGCTGGTTAAAAGTGCCTGGCCCCGTCTACTCCACAAGCTACCAGGATGAGGAAAGAAGACCATGAGCGGGGAGAGGACTGGGAAGAGATCCAACGGGAGCTGCAGCAGGTGCCGAACCCCCACCTCGTGACTGGGGGACCTGAGCGAGTTACCTTCCCCTCTCTGCTTCCTCTGCAGGAAACTCTGAATGTCTAGTTCCCAAGGTTGCACAAGGATGAAATAGCTTAGCATCCCTAAAGCCAGCCAGGGCTCAGCAAATGTGGGCAGCTATAGAAGAGGCACCACCCCCAAGGGAATCGAGAGCAGTGGGTGAGGGCATGGAGCAGGAATCAGACACAGCGGGGCTCAAGTCCTGGCTCAGCCACTCAGTGTCCGTGTGACCTGGGATGCCTCCTGGTTGGCCTGGGACTCCTCTGGTTTCATAATGGAAAGTCTTGCATTCCAGAATCCCCTGGGTCCCAAATAGGGTCAGTTGGTCACCTTAGACCCAAAGAAAATCCCATTGCTGTTCTGAGCTCCAGCTTCCGCGTCAGCACAAAGGGAGGTAACACCTGTTTTGTGAAGGTTGTAGGTGAACGAAATGAGAGAACACACGTCAATTATGCCAGACACAGCGGCTCGTTCACAGATGTTCACTCACTTCATCCTCACCACGACTCGGAGTCGGGGAGGCAGTGCTCAGCAGGGGTTCCCCAGGGAGGGAAGGGGCTGTGCCCAGCACAACCTGCGGGACCCCAGGCACTTTCAGCTCCTCCTTTGATGCCCACTGGCCTGCCAGGGCCCCTGGAAGCCAGTCCAGTCCTAAGCAGCTCTGCCTGTGATCAGAGCTGAAATCCCCCTCTGGGGGCACGTCCAGCCGCCACGAGGTTCCCCAGGCCTTCCCCTTGGGTGCGGGAGAACTACTGCAGACGTTGAAGGTGTGCAAGAATAAGAAAGTCTCTCTGAGGAAGAGGAGATACATATCTGCACATGTATACACACATATATAGTTATGACTGATTCATGATGTTATATGTCAGAAACCAACACAATATTGTAAAGCAATTGCCTTCCAGTTAAAAAAAGAAAAAAGAAAGCCTCTCATACACCGAGAAGCTCCACCTCTATTCCCATCTCTCACCCTTACACATCTCACAACACGTGACAGCTTGAATCACAGATAAAAGTGTGGGCTCAGGAGCCGGGCTGCCCGGGGTTCACATCCAAGCTATGCCCTCTGACTAGCTGTGTGACCTCAGGCAAGTGACTTAACTTCTCTGGGCCTGTTTCCTCACCTGTAAAAATGAACTAATCAGCACCCACCCCACAGAACTAATGTGGGGATAAAATCAGTATATAAAACTTACATTAGAACAGCGCCAGGCCCACTATAAGCAGGCAATACCCAGGAATCATTATTCTGATGATTTAATATAATGTAATTCAATCCAAGCCTGACCTGGTCATTCCATTAGCCTCTTTGAGCCCATTTCCTTACCTTTAAATGGAAATGACTCCGCTCGCCCCTACTTCCTCACTGTCACGGGATCCAAAGTAGATAAACGTGGTTGTGAGTTACGCTTTAAAAACCATCAAGAGCCGTATATGTGAAAGGGCTGAAAATAACGCATCCTCTAATAAACATAAGGTAATAAAAACAAAGTACTACAGGGTAACATGAGCCGACATAAGATAATACTCCGCGTTAAAAACTGAACTGTGAGAGAGAGAAGACAGATGGAGAAAGAGGGAGAGAGGCGGAGAAAGGCCAAGCGAGACAGGGACAGCGAGTGAGGGCTGAACGTGGAGAGCAGGGAATCAATGCTGTACTGTAATTTAAAAACCAATATACAGTAAATATCAACCCGGCACAGAGAGCAGCAGCGTAGCAGGGTGGCCCTGCCAGAGATAACTCACAGCCCCAGCTGGGCCAGCCCCTGGCTCCCCGCCGGTCTCCCCTGTAACTCACGGGCCACTGCTCTCTCCCTGCACCTGGGNTCTCCACTGATATCCAGTAGTATATTGGGCACCTACCAACCCGGGGAGTTTCTCTTTCAGTATCCTATCATTTTGCCTTTACATACTGACAGAATGTGGTCCACTGGAGAAAGGAATGGCAAACCACTTCAGTATTCTTGCCTTGAGAACCCCATGAACAGTACAAAAAGGCCTTTATCTATAGGAGATATTGCCTATATCTCCTCAAATTTTAAAATATATGTTAAAGATCACTTGGTGGGTGGGAGGGGTTGTTAAAATGCTGATTCACTTTATGGGTCTCGAGTTGGGAGCTTCTGCATTTCTAACAGGTTCCCAGGTGCAGTTGCTGCTGGTCTGAGGACCACACCTTGAGGAACAAGAGTACTCAGAATAAGCTCTGACTGGAACCCTGGGTGCAGATCTGAGCTTCATTTCCTGGCTTATATAGACTATTTCTAAATCTCTTCTAACCGTACAGTTCTACTATTCAATAATTCCTCTATGCTTGTTAGCTCATTTCTCTTTAGGCTTCTGATTTCCATTGTTATAAGCTGTTGTATTAGATATTGTCGTGTTTGGGAGGGCCAGGTAAAAACTCTTACTTATGGTTGAAAAGTTTTGTTTTTCAGTCTTCTGCAATTCTGCCTCAATCTATGGGAATTTTGGCTAATAATCACATAATTCTGGGCTTGGACCATAAACTAAACTTGAGTCAGCAGTGGAAGGCTTTGGTTAGATAAGCAAGTGTGAGCCTGGGAGTGTAACAAAAAGAAAAGGGCAATGAATCCTACTAGTATAGGCAGTCCTTACATGAATACTTTACTCAAACATCCACAACCAGGAAGAGCTGCAGAACATGCAAAGAAAATTTCAAAGAACTGGCATTATGTAGCTTGTGAAGAGAGAACAAAGGATGCCTTAAGAATCATTTTTGAATGACACCTGAAACCAGGAATCCTCTGCAGTAAATGGCTTTGCAATGCAATAGAATAGATTTAGGTAGCTCTAAAGCAGAACTTTCTCACGAGAATGATGATCCTAGGTAGTAAGATTGCCAGTGATTTTTTTTTTNCAGCCCCTGCGCCAAGCGAGCTGGGCGGCCTGGGCTGCGCGCTGCGGCCGGAGCCGGTGCTGCCGCCTCACGTGCAGAGCGCGCCGTGCAGCCTTCAGCCCGCCGCCTGCCGGAGGAGAACCCCGCTGCGCCGGTCCTGGGCTGAGGGTGGGGGCTGGGACGATCGCGCCCACCCAGCCCTGGCCGGGTTCTAATCCCCACACCCTAGCGGGGCGACTCAGGACAAAGGAGAGCCCGGTGCAGGCTGGCCTGGAGAACTCCATGGACTGTATAGTCCATGGGGTCGCAAAGAGTTGGACATGCACCTTTAGATTTCGGAATATCGTCAGAATCTGTAAAGTGTGCAGTGGCGCCAACTGTTTGCACAGCGCCTTCCCTTATTTGATCCTCCCACCAACCCTCATTTGACATTGGAGGAAAATGAGACCCGAAACAGTAAAGCGACTTGTCCGAGGCCCCTGGTGTGTCATTAAATCCCGGTGGGTTTAACAACAGAAGGTCTGGGTCTGGCTGGAGTCTCATCTAGCTTTGGTTATTTATTCTCTCTGTCCCCTGGGATCAGCAACCAGTTTCCAGAAAGGTAGGACCAGGCTCTGCCTTATTGGTCTTTCCAAGAGGTTCAGGTACCCCACAGAAAGAACTGAAAATTTGAGATTCCTGCTTGTACTCCAGCTGCTAAATCCAGGGAGAATGTCTCAATCGCTCTCTGCTCTCCTAGCTAACACCTCCCGTGCACCTGTCCCAGATACCCACAGGGAGGCACATGTGGCATGTGGATGTGTCTCTGCAGCCCAGGATTGGCTCAGCTGCTTCAATCTGTAATCTGAAACCCTGCCTCCTCTCTGACTGTGCACTGTGAAGTGGATGAAAATCTGCCCAAATCCAGGCACCTAGACTCCCCGTGTGCAGCACTGCCATGGGCCCTCAGGGAAATTGCCAAATTAGAGTTCTGCAGACCCTGAAAGACAGGCACTTCCTTGGGGGGATTCTAGAAAGCCTAAGGGGAAAAGGGCATGATCAGGATGAAACTCAAGGTACATCAGAGTGGGCAAGTAAAGAGAGGTAGAAACGGGGCGGGACTAGAGCTGTGAGCTGTGCTAAGTTAAGTGTCTGGCTCTGCGACCCCATGGACTGTAGCCTGTCAGGGTCCTCTGTCCATGGGGATGCTCCAGGCAAGAATTACTGGAATGGGTTGCTATGCCCTCCTCCAGAGGGTCTTCCCAACCCAGGAATCGAACCCAGGTCTCCCGCCTTGCAGGCGGATTCTTTACCATCTGGGCCACCAGGGAAGGGAAGATAATTGACGAAAGCAAGGAGGAAGGAAAGGTTGAGTAGAAGAAATGGGGGCAGAAACAGGAGGACTCCCCAAGGGAAGAGGTGGGGCGAGGAATGAAGAGGGGAGTCAGCAGGGAGGTTTTTTCCTTGTTTACCTTTGGTTTTGCATTCCATAGGTGGGGATTCCAAGAGGAGGAGTTAGGAGTGGAAGGAGGCGGTTTAGCTTAGATTCCCGTCTCTGAATTCCCCTCCTAGGGTCAAGGGCATCAGGCTAGATTATCTCTTTACACCAGAGTCACCCAGGAGAGGACCGGAATCCAGCGGCAGGGATAAGATGAGACTGGGACCAGAGCAGAAATGAAGCTGCACTTCAGAAACCAGTAAGACATTAGGATGGCCTGAAGGCCAGGGATGCTGGGGGTAGCCCAATACCTGCTCCAAACGGAACCCAACACGCCATCAGGAAGTTGTCCCAGGACTTCCCTGATGGTTCAGTGGATAAGAAGGACTTCCTTGGTTGCTCAGACATAAAGAATCTGCCTGCAATAAGGAAGACCTGGGTTTGATCCCTGGGTCAGGAAGATCCCCTGGAGAAGGGAATGGCTACCCACTCCAGTATNAGGAAGTTGTCCCAGGACTTCCCTGATGGTTCAGTGGATAAGAAGGACTTCCTTGGTTGCTCAGACATAAAGAATCTGCCTGCAATAAGGAAGACCTGGGTTTGATCCCTGGGTCAGGAAGATCCCCTGGAGAAGGGAATGGCTACCCACTCCAGTATTCTTGCCTGGAGAATTCCATGGACAGAGGAGCCTCGCAGGCTACAATCCATGGGATCACAAAGGGTCGGATATGAGTGAGCAATAAACACACACACAGTGAATAAGAATCTGCCTGCCAATGCAGGGGACATGGGTTCGACCCCCGGTCTGAGAAAATCCCACATGCCTCGGAGCAACTAAGCCTGCAACCACTGAAGCCCAAGCTCCGTGAGCCTGTGCTCTGTGACAAGAGAAGCCACCGCAGTGAGGAGTCCCTGCTCACAGCAGCTGGAGAAAGCCTGTGCACAGCTACGGAGATCAGGGCAACCAAAAAGAAAGAAAGAAAAGAGCTGTCCCAGCTCAGAGAAGGGAAGGGCCATCCCATGAAGAGCCAGGACCTGGATCATTTCTCATACTTTGGATAATTCTGGGGACAACTGGCTTATTTTTTGAATAATATTCACCTCGCCTGAGCACTCAGCCCTGGGCTAAGAGTCAGGCGGCCTGGATATTCAACATGCCTCTGTACTAACAAGCGATGTTGACAATCCCCATCCCCTCAAAGGGGCCAGCCTGTGTGCTTTCTAACGGCCTGCCCAGCTCTAGGAACCCACGAGCCACCTTGGCAGATGGAGCAGGGTGGGGACCCAGACGCTCCTCAGGGGGCCAAGAAAAAAACAGTCTGCTGTCATCGTTCATGGTGGAAAGTCCCCCGCAGATAATTTACACGTCAGTAATGGAAAGAGAGGGATGGTGGGTTTCTTGTTCCCTTGAGCAAGCCCAGAAGGGTTGGGTAGCGGCTCTGCTGTGCTAGATACATGGCTGCGTTTACTGACTGCTGACCACAGAGCGGGACCAAGGCTTCCCAAAGGGGTGCGACTGCCATCCTGTGAAAGAGAGGTGGGAGTCGGGGCAGAGGGAGAGAGAGGTCCAGGGAGGAGATGAAAGCTTGCATACCATCCAATCCAAGTCACTCTTCACTTCTCTAAATAACCCTGTGGTGAACATCTTTGTACCTAAGTCTTTGCCCACCTTCTCGCTTCTCTGCTTGGGATTCCCTGCAGTAGGATCACTGGGCAGAAGGGTACGAGCATTTGCAGGGCTCTTCGTATAATACATACCTCTTTGTTTCAGTTTTAAAGCTAAGGCACTGAAGTGCAGGGCAGATAAATGATTTCCCAGAGAGCTCCCAGCAGGTGTTTAAGAATGTTTTCATACACCTTTTCATGTCTCTATGCGGCAGAGAGGGATGCCTTGTGCTTCCCACTGCACATCAGGGCAGCGCCGCCTCCCCAATGAGAACTCTATGTCCCAACACGCAGAAAGCTCAAGCTCCCCTGGCCCCCCATCATGAACTGCCCTCCCCTGCTCTCCTGGGCACTCCTGACCAGCTTCCCCTTGTTGTCTGCCTCCCCTGGCTTTCCGGTTGAGCTATAGGTACTGATCCCCACTAGGCACTTCTGGGCCAGTGGTGACTCCCGATCCTGTTTGCTCAGTGGGGTCTCAGTGCATAAGGAGAGGAATTCTTGGAGGGGCTGGAGGTTGAGAGGCGTTCAGTCTGAGGAGGAGAAGGTCAAGCTGGCCTGGGCCCTCATAACCAGCAGAAGGACTCCTGTGCAAAAGACAAGGAGGAGCCTCTCTATATCCACCCAGTATGGAGAAGAGAGGGAATTGGCCTAAAAAGCAGTAAGGGGGGCCTCCCTGGTGGTCCGCTGGTGAAGAATCTGCCTGCCAATACAGGGGACATCGGTTTGATTCCTGCTCTGAAAAGATCCCACATGAAAGTAAGCCTGTACGTCACCACTGCTGAAGCCTGCACGCCTGAGAGCCCACGCTCGGTAGCAATGAGAAGCCAGCACCAGCAACTAGAGAGTAGCCCCTGATTGCTGCAACTAGAGAAAGCCCTTACCCAGCAACCAAGACCCAGCGCAGCCAAAAATAAATAATCCATCAATAAAAATTATTAAAAAAAAAAAACAAAAACAGTCAGGGATTCGGGTAGATGACAGGACACAGCCAGGTGCCTGAACATATGGGATCACAGAGTGAGGACTGTGGAGTCTGCTCCATAAAGAAGAGCATCTGTAATCTCAGGAATTCGCTAGATGCTTCTTAGTGTCCCCCTTGGCACATGGTGGACTGATGACAAATTTTGTGGGCCAGAGGAATCAGAGAGATTCTGGGACACAGTCTCATGAGGCCATGGGACCTCCCTCCACTGAGTTGATTGCATGGCTAGAAGCTAGGAGTCATTCCTAAATCCCCAGGCCCATTCTCTGCTTCTACCAGGACCAACAGCCAGCCTGATCCCAGTTTATCCCACAGGCCTTGTAGATCTTGCCATGTTTCCTCTGGAGCCAAGGCCTAGCCTTGGAGCGAACTTGATAGAGATCCAAGTCCCATGTCTTTTAATCCTGCAGTGCCCTCTACGCCTCCTCCCTTCCCAAATGCTGGAGTAAGAAGCAGCCAAAATAAATTCCTATTAGTATGCATATGTATTCCCAAATTCCTTAACAGAATGACTAACACCACCTACAGCCATTAGCTGGAGTTTGTTTTCTAAATCCAGTTTACTTTTCATCATCAAGCCCTCTGTTTATCTCTCCCCCTCCCCCAGGCCTCAGGGGGCTCCTTTCACGGCCTCCCTGCCTTGCCCTAATACCAGGTCTGGGATTGGGTTCCTGATTCATCAAAGGTGTCAGACAATCCTGAAAGATCACATTCAATCGACACGTAAGTCTTGACTGCGTGCCTTTTATACACTGCCTCGCACTCTGCTCCGTATCACAGGGGAGAAGACGGGGAGGGAGAAGGCAGAGTCTCTTTCTGGAGAGAAAGGACACAGACTGACACAGGCACAGCATCCTGCAGTCTGTAAAGGGCATTAGTAAATGCTGTCTCACTAGTTCGCCATACCAGTCACAGGCAATAGATCCTTACCCCATTTTATAAACAAAGAGACTAAGTCCTGTACAGGTAACATGGTAGCTCCAAGAGTTTGGAGCTCTTGGATGGCACTGGATTTCAATCTTCTGACTCCACATCCCAAGACTCCTTCCCGTGTACAAGGCAACCTCTCTAATACTAGCCAGGGTGCCAGTAAGTGGTAAATTACCAAGTGCGCCTGAAGTACAGTAGACATCCAGCAAAGAGAAGGCCGAGGCAACTAGGGCCAACTTGGTGGGTGTTTTGCAGCCCGAGAGAACCACCCTGACAAATGCACAGTGTTAGGAGACCCTAGGATTTGAGGTAGTGTGGTTGAAAGAACACCAGAGGGGAAGACAGAAGATCTGGATTCTGGTTCTTTAATGTGACCTTGGGCAACTCTTCCTCTCTCTGGACCTTTGCTTCTCCATCTCTAAAACAGAAGTGTTGGAGCAAAATGGTCACTAGGATTCCAAGAAGAGCAATAATGGAAACAGTCCTCTGGAGCAGGACTTGAGGCGACAGATGTCATTGACTTCCCTGGCTTTTGCTTCCTGCCAGGGTGGCTCAGTCAGTGAAGAATCTGCCTGCAACGCAGGAGACCTGGGTTCAATTCCTGGGTCAAGAAGATCCCCTGAGGAAGGGAATGGCAACTCACTCCAGTATTCTTGCCTGGGAAATCCCATGGACAGAAGAGCCTGGAGGGCTACAGTCCATGGGGTCGCAAGACGTGGGCATGACATAGCAACTAAACCACCACCGGCACCAGCAGGGAATCTGCAAACCTTCAGGATGGTATTGAAACAGAAAACGCTGAGCTCTGGGGCCAGTGCCCAGGAAGGTCTGGGGAGGACTGCAGCTCTTAGCTCCGCCCCAGCACCACCAGGGGTTCACCAGGTCTCCCCGCCAGTCCCAGGCTCTTCTCTTGCCACCAGATATATACCAGCAAGGCTGCTAGGCTACATTTAGGGCACACATGCACCAGCCGCTCCTTTGCACACTGGTCAAAGGTCATTTTACTTAGTGCCCACAAAAGCCTCTGAGGCAGGTACTATTACTGCCCTCACTTTCCAGATGTGGAAACTGATGTAAAGAGAGGCTGAGTGGCTTCCTAGGTCAGAGAGTTGGTGAGTAACAGAGCTAGAATTCTCACCGTGGCACTCTAAGTCCAGAGTGCTCAAAGTGACTGGTTGTGGAGTCAACTTGTTTAAGGAGAATCAAGGTAAGGATTCATTTTGCCATTCATTTATTTTGTGACTCTCAGAATGGACAGGCTGATTCCCTCTCTCTCACACCAGCTCCCAGTGCCTCCCTTCGCCTCTCCCTGCCTTCTGTTATGTATTGTTTGGAACATACAATCATAAGTATGTGATTTGTTTTATAATCCAACCGACTCGGGGAGCAGAGCTATCGTCATTTATGTCCCTGCCTTACCATCCTTCACCCCAGAGATTTATCGTGGCAGGAATTGACTGACTACAAAATTCTTTCCATTCCTTAATCAAGCCCTTGGCTTTTCTTTCAGAGGGACTTGGAGAGCAGAGCAGAACCCATTCTAGGTACCAAGCAGGACAATAATTCAGCTTCATCTCATAAAACTGCTTTTGTAAGCTTCATGTGAAAAATACAGAGAAGGATTAAGAGGGAAATCAGCTGCGGCCCCATCTCACATGCTGGTCGAGCAAATGATTGTCATATAAAGAAACAAGGTAAAAATTAAAAGTTTGGGAAATGTATTTACAGAATAGAATCAGTTCCAAGAAAGGAAATCAGATAAGACTTCAAGGAGACATTAAAATGTGAATGACACTTGAAGGATGAATAGCATCTGGAAGAGGGCGAAGAGATGAGAGAACCTGGCAGGCCAGGTTGGGGAAGGAGTATGGGCGAGGGTGGGAGGNAGACCTACTCCCATAGTTTACATTTTAAGATAACAAAATTAGCCAGAATGTTTATTCCAGAGACTGTCCTCAGGCAGAATACATTGTTGTTATATAATCCTTGTAAAGAGCAGATCTACTCCCATAATTTACAGAATTAGCCAGAAGGTTTAATCCAGAGACTGTCCTCAGGCAGAATACATTGTTGTTATATAATCCTAAGGAATACAGAGAAAGAAAAAAAAAGTTTGTCCTTTCTTCCTCCTTGAGAATTCCAGACCCCCCTCTCCTTGGGGACCCCTAGACTTCTTATCAACCTGACTAGGAAATGACTGTCTCATGATCATAAAAGAGGGCGGTGTGAGGAGCAGAATGGACCCAGACCTCAGAGATGCCTAGCTGTGAGGTCTGAGGGCAAAGATGGTTGTGGTCAAAGCCCACTTTCTGTTTTGAAGTCTACTTGGCTGGAAGGATGGTTGGTGTCCTTGAGAAATGCTGGAAAGACGGCAGAAAGTGGGAGGGGAAATGGGGAATGATGAGTTCCACGTTGAATGTCTGGAGTTTGAGAATTTGGGGACATCCAGATCTTCTTGTTCAGGAAGTAATTTAATAAGTGAGTCAGGAAGAAATAGTCAGGGGTATAGGGAAGGTGGAAGCTCAAGGGAATGGAGGAAAATCCCCCAGGGAGAAAACCCAAAGTGAGACAGCAGGAGGTGGAGGTTAGAAACCTCCATTCAATGGACTTTACTTCACCAGTGGTCCTGCACTGGCCATTTTACACGTTATGCATGGGCCTCCCTGCAAAGCAGAAACTGGTTGGTCCCATTTTATGGATAAGGAGGCTGAGACTCAACAAGACTAAGTAGCTTGTCCAAGATCACTTTGTTAGAGAAGCCAGACAAGGAGACAGAGAAACATCCCACAGAAGAGTAGAATGACAGCCCCTTATCAAGGGATTCAAAGAAGGGAAGAGGACTTGGAGGTTTGCTACCCAATGTGTCCATACCAGGACCCATATAGAAAATATTTGTATGGCACATGGCGGGTCAGTAGAGAAGCTGATCTTCACAGGGGTGATTTGCCCTCCAGACTCCCCTGACTCTACGTGGCCAGTCTCAGTCCTGAAGTAATCTATATCTCACCACAGCATTAAGCTTCCCTGGTGGCTCAGATGGTAGTCTGCCTGCAATGTAGGAGACCTGGGTTTGATCCTTGAGTCAGGAAGATTCCATGGAGAAGGGAATAGCTACCCACGCTGTTATTCTTGCCTGGAGAATTCCATGGACAGAGGAGCCTGGCAGGCTACAGTCCACAGGATAGCAGAGTTGGACGCAACTGAGCGACCAACACACACACACACACACACACACTGACACTGTAAAGATCTAACATCTGGTATATCCAGGCACCCCCTGATAAGAGCAGAAACCCCCTACAACACCAAACATCATTTTGTTACATAATGAAGAGGTCCATCTTGGGGTCCTAGAGTAGGGGCTTAGGAAATCAGGTGGTAAAAAGGGGCACATGGGGGACTCTGGCAGTGGATTGAAAATGTTTCTCTATTTTCATCACCCATATGGCTGAATGCTGCATCCCAGGCCTGTCTGTGACCAACCTCCAGCGCACCCATGTGCCATGGCACGCCAGCTGGGACTGTTGGCTCAGAATTTGGTTACATAGTGTGTTTGACCTGGCAGAGGAGTAGGCTGGGGGGATGGTGGTTGTAAAGCAGAGCTCTCAGGCTTGGTGATTCGGAGGTCATCGATGGCCTTCAAGAGAGCAATTTCTGCAGTGATATGGATGTGGAAACCAGATTGCTAGTGGTTGGAACTGAGTGGGAGGTGAGGAAGTAGAGGCGGTGAACGTATAATACTTTTTCAAGAAGTTTAGCTGTGAAAGGAGGGTGGAAGGTGGGATGGAAGCTCAGGAGAAATCAGAGTGGAGGAAAGGCTTTCTTGGGAGTGGGAAGCACTTGGGTGTGAGCCAGAGCGAAGCATCCAGCATAGAAAGAAAACAAGAAGAGATCTTCCAAAGGAGGGTAAGGGAGGGGCCGGAAGTATTCAGGCAGGGGCCCAGGAAAGTGGGGTCCTTCTACAGAGACCAGAGGAAATGAACAAAGAAAAAGGAGATGACAGGCGGAGGATGGATCTGTGGTCTGAATCTCCCAAGTTGAGTGGTATAGAAAGAGGAAATGGGATTTGAGGGGAGAGGAAGGTTGGAACCACCCCCTGAAGATGAGACGGGCGGTTTTCCAGGGAACATATATGGGTGTTTCAGGCAGAAATGAGGCCCACTGTTTTCAGTATATGGTGGTGGAAACTCAGAGAGGTCATGGGACTTCGTCCTGCCATTTGTCACCCTGAGAATGACAGAAAGAACCAGTATGTATGTACTCTAGGATATCAGGTAGTCAGGAGCAAGTGGGGACATACTGAATGTGCGGCGAACTTGGAGTCCTTGTGAAAGAGGGACTGTGGGATCTGAGGTAAGCAGGCTAGTGAGGATGGGCAAAGGTTATCGATGGGAAGTGGACTTGCCCTGAAGCAGGGCTGGGGTTCAGCGGATGTATAGTGGGAGATGGATGAGAACATGTGGCCAAGAGCAAATGGTAAGATAAAGTTCCAGGTTTGGAGGCTGGTGCTGTGTTGCCTGTTGGTGGGAGACCCACACTTGCTCTTTCATACTCTCCCCTGGACCACAGGGCTCCCCAGGCGGTGCAGCAGTAAAGAATCTGCCTGCCAATGCAGGAGAGGCAAGAGATGCAGGTTTGATCCCTGGGTTAGGAAGACTCCCTGAAGTAGAAGATGGCCACTCGCTCCAGTATTCTTGCCTGAAAAATTCCATCAACAGAGGAGCCTGGTGGGCTACAGTCCATGGGGTCACAAAGAGTCAGGCACGGCTGAGCACTGCACCAACACCTGCAGCATAGAGATATCAAAAATTCTTTCCCAAGACTCCCTTGACAGCTAGATACTGCATGAGACCCACTGAGGACAGGCGCTCCAGTGAGACTAGATGGCATGCAGAAGGCTGAGGCTGTTTTCTGCGTGAGGCAGCAGCATTAGCAGGGATGTGGGCTCCTGGGCCTCTGGCCAGTGTCAGCAGAGGTTCCACTCATGTCTCGGAGCGCAGGATCCTGGGATCTGGAGCCTCTCCCCTTTTCACTCTTTCAGCTCTATGAGCAGTAATGGCTATGTGAAGTATCAATTTCTGGGGAGCTGCATCTTCTCTTCTTCACTTTTAAAATCCAACCAACCCCTTTGCTACGTATTCCCTATATTAAATTCGTTCTGTTTGAAATACCTGGGATGGTTTCTGTTCTCCAGATGAGACAGTTTTACCTGTTAGAAAGGCCAGGTTGTGACTGGGCATATGATATGGATGGCTGAAGTAAAGAGGAGATGAAGGGCTTGGGATGGAGAGTTCTGAGGTCAAATAATTGAGAGATCAGGGAATGAACAGCTCTGCACAAGAATTCATAGCTGAAGCTAGAGACTCTCACCCCCTCCTCGGGGCTCTGAATTCTACTGGGATCAAGGGCTCTTCCCTCAAAAGTTCCTTCCCAGCTTTCACCCAGCCAGACCACTGTCCTTACCCCACCTCCCCAAGTTTATGTCATCTTCTGTACCTCATGGGCCCCACTGACTGATCAAACAGTGATATGTGTATTATCCCCAGTGTCCCTATTACTCCCTCCTAAACTATGTCCATGTCATAGTTTTCCCACCTCCCCTCATCTCTAGGGGTGTATTTTGTCTCCTGTTTTTGACAGTATTATTCCTCAAAATAATTTCTTAATCTGGAGCCCATGGAGATTCTAAGGGTTAGGATTTGCATGGTTAATTTCACATGTATGTACATGTGCTTTTTTTTCTCTTTAACTGAGAGAGAGGATATCATATTTATCAGATTCAAAGGGATCCTTGTTCCCTTCACATTGGGTGTGGTTCTAGGAAGAAAAAGAACAATCGCTGATGAGTCTCCAGAACTTAATTTCATCGAGATCTCTAACTTTTTCCTGTGATCTTGAGAAATCCATTTTCACTTTCTAGGACTCAGTTTCTTCATCTGTAAAATGGAAGCAACAATTCCTACCCTTCAGGATTATTATAAGGAATAGAAATAGTATAAAAATCAGCACAGTCCTGGGCACGGTGACTTTTAATAAAAGTCAGCTATTGGAATTGGGGCTCCCCTGGTGGCTCAGATGGTAAAGAATCTGCCTGCAATGCAGGAGACTGAGTTTGCTCTTTAACGTTGGGAAGGTCCCCTGGAGAAGGGATCGACACCCACTCCAGTATTCTTGCTTGGAGAATTCCATGGACAGAGGAGGCTGGCAGGCTACAGTCCAGAAATTCAAACTGAGCTAGTTTGGGTTCCTCCAGAAACAGACCATGAGAGGAATTTCAGAACAAGTTTGGGAGGTGACCTGAAAATGTCAGTGGGGAGTGGGATAAGGTAGGTGAGAAGTGAAGTAATAAAGGGGGATAATCCAGTAAACAAGTATTTTCAGCTGGAGCTCCTTCTGCTGGGGACCTCTGAGATACAGTGTGAGGCACTCTGAATTGTCCCCTCTAGGGGTGAGGGAGTGGAGGATTTATCTACCTAGTTGCCATCTGTCATTGACTGAGGGCTTCCAAGGACATTAACTCTCCAGCACCACTGGCTCCCTTGGCCAGGAAAAGCCCTCCGGCATGAAGTCTTAGGTGTTTATAGTAGCAAATTAGTTGTGTAAAAACGAATGCTCAAGAGGTAACAGCAGAGCAACAGCAACTGCCACAGCGCCTAATATGAAGCCTTTCCCCTGTTCCCACAGGCGTCACTGATAAAGTCCCCAGGCCTTGCCCCATGGCCCTGAGCTTGTCCTCTGGGCTCTGTGCTGGACTGGCACCAAAGTCTCTTCTGCACGCATATCTGTCTCTTCAGGGGAACGCGAAGCTCTTTGAAGGCAGGGGTTGTATCTCACCCCGATTCTCTAATACTGGAACCTGACATAATGGCTGATACAAAGTGGAAATATCTGGTACCTGTTCACAATGAGTGAACTGCCCTCAGAGTGGCTGTTTGGAGGTTTCTAAGAACCTCACTCTGCTGGAGGGGTGACACCATTAGACATCCCACTCCTGCAGCAGGAGATGTAGGGCCCCTCCTGTTTCTGCGGCAGGTGACTTTTATCACAGCGTGTATGGTTCCTGAATCATTTGCCGAGGGATTCAGGTCTCAATATTTTAATCTCCAAAGCGATGATATTAGAAATTCCGTTTTTAAAAGAAACTGTTTAGGGTGTCAGCACGTTATGATAATTATCTGGGAGGATCGCCCTCCCCCCCCCACTACTTCTTCTTGAATTGCACTTGTAAGTTCTTTTTCACCCTAATACAAAGAATGGGAAGAATACAAACTATTTATGTGTGTGTCCCCCTCCCCCAACCTCATCCTCATCTCCCGCTTCCATATTGCCAACACATGGGGAGTGTACTCTGTTCCCCAGAGCACATGCCTGAATAAGCCTGATTGCTTTCCTGTACTTCTTTATAAAACTTTAAATATTCATTGCGCCATCAAATTAAATGGGATTCTTTGGCTGTCATTCTTTTCAATACGCTGAGTACTTTTCTCCAGGACCTGTCCTACCACCATCTGAAGCCTCTAGAGACGCAGCATTTATCTAACATTATCCCCTATGAGCGTGGCTCCCAATCAAGTGAGAGAGGGATGCTAATAGAAACAGATGAGTGGGCCTTGTTTCTGAGATCAGGTGCTCAGCTGGAGATCTGAGGGACAGCAGTGAAAGACCCTTTCTCATAGCTCAGAGAAGATTTGAGAATGAGAGGCCACACAGAAGAAGACACAACGGAGTGGGCCAAAGGAGAAGTGGAAACCCCCCAACAGGTCTCTATCAGCCATCATTCATGCCTCTTTACCAAGTTTAAGATCAGAATTCAGGATTTCAATATTCCTGCGCCAGAAACAAGGAACTGAGTTAGATGACATTTGGAAGTCCCTTCTAGCCTCTCAAGTCATTAAATTTCTTTGTCCGGCAGTGACAGAAGCTTAACAAGGCAGGCCTGATGGGACTCTACAAGAGAAATTGAGGGAGGGAAACGTGAATTTGCAAATCCGGCTGAATAGTAAGTACAGCATTGTGTTAGATTTCATCGCAATACATTATATTTTAATCTACTTCCTCTGCTTGTGCGGTCCTTTAACATGGGAATAGATCAGCTAGCTGCGGACTAACGTGCCAGGGACTGGGTCACCATCTCTGCGCAATAGCAATTTATAACTAGCCTGAATTGGATGAAGCGCCGCGCGGGAGAAAGCCCCGCGCTGCGGCTGCAGCAGGATCGGCACGCCGCCGGGTGCAGAGGGCGGGGCGGGGGCACGGCAGGCAGCCAGTGCTGCAGACTGCACTGCGGGCCGCGCACCGTCGCCTAATTCACCGCAGTGCGGGACGCGGGAGTTTGCCTAGCTGCGGGCCGGCGTGCTTCAGGAGCACGCGGTGCTGGACAGCGCACTGCGCCCTCGGCCTAAGGAAGTCTCTGAGGAATGGGAGGGAAAGCATCGCCTGGACCACGAAGAGGGTACGCGCAACGCGGAAAGCCCAGGTGATAGCCGTCTCCCCCAAACAAATCCCAGGTGGTAGTGTGGAATTGAATAAGGCCAGCCTCCTTACCGGGCCTCAACTTTTTCCATCCGCAAAACGAGAATTTGTTCCAGACGCTGTGACAGGACCTTCAGTGCCCTGGTCAGCTATGAATCAGTTAAATGCGATAGATGCCCGTAGAACAGTAGCTCTCAGATCTGGCTGGCCATCAGTATTACCTGTGGGGGGAGATAAAATCCCTATCTTCAGCCCTAAGTCCGGTTCTGTAGGCTTGGGATAGGACTGCTGCTGCTCCTGCTAAGTCGCTTCAGTCGTGTCCGACTGTGTGTGACCCCATAGACGGCAGCCCACCAGGCTCCCGCGTCCCTGGGATTCTCCAGGCAAGAACACTGGAGTGGGTTGCCATTTCCTTCTCCAACGCATAAAAGTGAAAGTGACTAGCAATGTGCATTTTTAACACGCATCTTTATTGCCTCTTCCCAGGCACCAGTTCAGAGAAGTCTGAGAAATATTGCATTTGGAATCTCTCTCTGATGTTTTGATTTTCTGATCTCTCCACCATGACTTCTCTGCCCTCATATCCCCTACCCTCTGTGCCGTGCACACACACACACTCAGGAATCCCCGTGCACAAATAACATATTTAGTCCCCAAACTTTGAAGGTACTCATTATGTTCCAGTGAAACCTTAGTTTTCTCAAAGAAAGATAAACCATCTATAAGACAAAGCATATTCTCTCAAGAGGTCTTAGTCTCACAGGGAAGACAGACAGGTGGACAGCTAATTGTGATGCAAAGCGATAAAGGCCCCCTCAACAGGGCGTGCAGCTGAGTGCAGCGTAGCACAGATGTGCAGGCTTCTGCTGTGTGCTCAGTGGGCGGATGGCTATTGCCCTTGGGCAGGTGTCACTCTCTCATGCCTGCTGCATGAGTTTTTCATGCACAGTTTCCTCCGCATCATGGACAGCTCTCCATCTGTGTGGTGCATAGCACCCTGCCAAGTAGAGTGATAATTGCTTTGCTCATTCATCATGGCATCTCAGGGGACACCTGACTTGCTGAAAGAGCTTCCTCCATCTAGTCTTCTGCATCACTGTCTTCCCATGTATTCTTTGGTCTTTCTCTTTTTCCAAGGTTCTCTTTCTCGCCCTTATTTACGTGTCTCCACCTTGACATCCTCAACCCCCAACAAAGAGTGTCTTTTTCCCCTAACTCTATTCCTTGCCCCAAGCTGCCAGATACCATCTATGCTGAGGGGTGGTTTTGTAGTTGCTGCTAATGAGAGAGGTCTTTGAAGAGAGGAAGTTGGATTGTTCATCACAACATATTATGGTGAGAATGGAATGAGGCTTAGCTTCAGCACAGTGACACTTTAGCTAGCTTGGTGCTAAGGAAATAGAATTAGCAAAGCAGGACCCAGGTAGCAATCAAAGACCTTAGCAGTAACTGCAACCAAACTGGCTGAGCATTGATCATCTCTTCCTCTTGCCCAGAGGTCTATGCACAAGACTCCTTTCTTCTTCAGTTCAGCTCAGTTCAGTTGCTCAGTCTTATCCTTCTCTTTGTGACCCCATGGACTGTAGCATACCAGGCCTCCTTGTCCATCTCCAACTCCCAGAGCTTACTCAAACTCATGTCCATTGAGTTGGTGACGCCATCCAACCATCTCATCCTCTGTCATCCCTTTATCCTCCCACCTTCAATCTTTCCCAGCATCAGGGTCTTTTCACATGAGTCAGTTGTTCACATCAGGTGGCCAAAGTATTGGAGTTTCAGCTTCAACATCAGTCCTTCCTGAATATTCAGGACTGATTTCCTTTAGGATGGACTGATTGGATCTCCTTGCAATCCAAGGGACTCTCAAGAGTCTTCTCCAACACAACAGTTTGAAAACATCAATTCTTCAGCACTCAGCAGCACCTTTCTCCTTGGCAGATAGATACCAAATCCTTCCATCCTTCATCCCTATTGCTTGTCTTGCGTGCTCTCTTTTGCTAACCTACTGCTTAATATCCCATTACTGCTCATCTCATCTCTCCTCTCATGGGCACGATGCTTTGGAGATCATTATCATTACTGTGTACTCTACAGACATATCCATTTCTGAACATCAAAACCTTTCCCTTTCATCTAGGACATCATTCTGATGGAGACTCTCTTCTAGGTCCTTCCATGTAAACCACAAGTTTCTCAAGCTTCATACAAGTCCATGCATGTGATTAGAAAGTGCTAGAACCCCTTATCCCTATTCTGACAGGTTTTTTTTTTTCCCCCAAAGTAATAGTAATACTCCCTTGAATGAACCTGATTTCTCAGCCATGCCAGTTTTCACCAATGATGGCCATATTTTTAATGCCACATTCCTGTTCGCAAGAGGTAAGGTTTGGAATGATATTTCTGTGTCTGCTTCAGTTCTAAGCAAAGTTTCTGATGTGTACCATACACACACAGCATCGTGATTCCTCAGTTTTTCCCCTAGACTTTATCTTATGTTTGGCTTTCTTGCTGAGACTATCCTGGAACGTGCATCCCAGCTTGAGTGGTTCTTTCTCCCTGAATCTAAGTTTCTTGCATCAGCTTATCTGGGTCGATGGCTGATGCCCCAGAGCAGAAATCTCATCTAAAGCCAAGAGTATGCCCCCCTTGAGAACTCAGTGTACTCCCATGACCACAAACACCCACTGTGGTGCTCCAGCATCACAGTGGCCTCCGTGGATGTGGAAGCCAGTTCAGATCCAGCTGCAGTTTCCCAGCTCCTCCCTCTGCTGTAACATGGACTAATGAATGGACACTCGACTTGGGGAACTGGACATGTTCCCATCAGTTCCCTCAGCTCCAGCCCAACCCAGCCCTTCTCTCACCCCTTATATTTAATTATCATGACAACTCATCAAGGTATTAGTGCTCTTTCTTTATGGGTAGAAACTGAAGTTCACAGAGGTTGAATAATTTGCCCACGCTGCTGCTGCTGTTATGTCACTTCAATTATATTTGATTCTTTGTGACCTCATAGACTGTAGCTTTCCAGACTCTTCTGTCCATGGGTTTCTCTAGGCAAGAATACTGGAGTGTGTTAGCCATGCCCTCCTCCAGGGTGTCTTCCCTACTATTTGCTCATAGTAAACAGTAAGCCTGTGACTGTAACCCAGGCTATCAGCCTTCTTCATCCAGGAAAGATTCTCAGACTGTGTGAGCTTTTGGCTTTAGGGTGAAAAGAAGAACTCTTTCCCTATGAGTGCTTCCAAGATGGATGGTTCTCACTTTTAGTTTGGTCATAGGAAGTCATAGAATTTTAAGGATATTAAATATGCATGCAAATGACATCAGTGTCCTGCCCACATCCCCTTAGCAGTCACTGGTTCTGTGCCTGCTGAGAGTCTCTTATTGCAAGCACCTGCATCTCCCCGCCCAAGGGCTATCTCTAGCAGTGAGAACATGCACCCCCTCCCGCAGCCCACAGAGAACACTGTAAATGCTAGGGAGTTAACACCCTGAGAGAAGCATCCAATCAATGACAAATTGGAATTTTGTGATCGATTACCTTGTCACTCTCTCATGAGGACACCTCTGGAACACGTGTCCTACACCATCTCCTATAAGTTCCCAGTGAGATTGAATCCCAGTCATTTACAGTGGTAAACTGTTCATACAGAACTTATATTGGCTTCTTTCCCCATCCAACTTCCTGATTCTGCTACTGGTACTTCCTGGACTCGTGTCTTAAATAAACTACTTGTTCTTGAATCCTAGGTTCAGTGTCTGCTTCTTGGAGAAACCAGGATAAGACAGTCAACTTGAAATCTTAGAGGTCCTCTGGTTCAGCCATCTCATAACTAAATTAAGTCCCAGAGAGAGAGGAGACCTGCATACCTGGCAGCCACATACCAGGCAGAGATGGACTGGAGCCACAGATGTCTCCAACTCTTAGTCCAGCTCCCACTCCCTTTGGGGGTTCCCTCCTGTAACCCGTGGCAGCCACATCCCCAGAAGTCATATATCACTGGGAATATATGACAGTTCCACTAGGAACTGGTGGAACTGGTTGGAAAGTGGAATGAGGATGATAGAGAAAGAGGGAATGAGAGTAGAAAAACCTGCAGTCCATAAATCTCATTATGATTCACCCCTGTACTTTGTCGGTCAACAAGTTGTATCATCCTGCCTCTCTGGCCAGCTATGGGCTGCAAGAATCTGCAGGCTTGACCTGGGTTAATTGCACAGTTCTTCTGAGACTTTAGAACCAGAGATGGTAAAACAAACTTTGTGTTTTTGTCCTGGCAAGCTGCTGTATGCCCTTCTCAAGCAGCCACTGGTACTGCTGAACGCTGGCCTTGGTGCTGGAAGCTGGGTTGGCCTGGGTTGAGCTGGACTGGGCTGCTGGAAGCTAGAGATTGAGAACACCTTCATAGCTGAACAGGAGCTTTATAATCACTTATATTACCTCCTTGTGGTACAGGGGGATATGTGAGACCTAGAGGACAGATGGGAGTTCTCCAACGGCATGATTATACCTGCTATTTAAGAAGATCAAATATAACTTGGCTTTGATTACCTCTGTCAATGGAAGGGAAGAGGAAGCTCAGAATTCTAAATAGCATGTAATACCTAATAATTTCTATTTTGAGTATAGACTGAATTCAAAGCCATTGGGGGGAGCAGGGGTTTCAGGTGTGCTTTTGTAATCATGTTGAGCCTTTCTGAATGAGGCAAGAGACAGAAAGATGGAGAAGGTAGGGAGAAGAGTCAGGAGTAGCCAGCCTAGGGTCAAGAGTGCCCTGTGGACAGGCTACATGAGGGTAACTACAAGCCATTCCACAAGTACAAACATGTTTCCTTCACCAGGCCTTATAACATTGCCCCACATATGCATGCACACACACAGACACACAGACACACAGACACACACACACACACACACACACACACAAACTTGTTTGTTTTTATAAATACAATTCAGGATTTATTAAAAATCAGGGCTCCCCACTGTGCCCTCTTGCTGATAAGCCGCCTCAGTCATGTCCGACTCTGTGCGACCCCATAGACAGCAGCCCACCAGGCTCCTCCATCCCTGGGATTCTCCAGGCAAGAACACCAGAGTGGGTTGCCAAAAAATGTGGTTTTAAGAGCATCTTATCTGCCAACTTTTTCCAGAATCTCCAGCATCCTCCTCGCCTTGTCAGTCTACCACATGCATTCTGAAGCCCTTCATCTTTGGTCCATCCAACCATCTTCCCCTACACCTCTGCTGCTGAGCCCTTGGAAGAAAAGGTGCATACTGAAGGTTTGATCCCTGGGTGGGGAAGATCCCCTGGAGAAGAGCATGGCAATCCACTCCAGTACTCTTGCCTGAAGAATCCCATGGATGGAGGAGCCTGGTAGGCTACAGTCCATAGGATAACAAAGAGTCGGACACAACTGAAGCAACTTAGCACTTATGAACTGTGACCAGAGTTTGGATCTCGTACCACAATCTAGCCCCTTATCCCCCTTAGGACTTGGGCTTAGATGATCTACCTTTTTCTGGAGAAGGAAATGGCAACACTTTCCAGTATTCTTGCCTTAAAAATTCCATGGACAGAGAAGCCTGGCAGGCTACAGTTCACAGGGTTGCAAAGAGTTGGACATAACTGAAGCAACTAAGCACGCATGATCTACATTTCTTGCTGTCCGCTATGGGAGCCCTAACCTTCCTCAACTTTGATTTTCCTTTTTTGAAATATTTATTTTTTGCTGCCTTAGGTCTTGGTTGCTGAATGCAGGCTTTCTCTAGTTGCAGACAGTAGCGGCTTCTCTCTATTTGAAGTGCACAGGCTTCTCATTGTGTCAGCTTCTCTTGCTGAGCAGCACAGCTGCAGGATGCTCAGGTTTCAGCAGTTGCTGCTGTGGGCTCAGGAGTTACGGCTCGTGAGCTCCGCAGCATAAGCCTAGTAGTTGTGATGCATGGGCTTAGCTGCCTTGCAGCATGTGGAATCCTCACGCACCAGGGATCGAACTGGTGTCCCCTACATCGCAAAGTGGATTCTTAACCAATGGACCACCAGGGAAGCTCCTTCTTCAACTTTTCTGAAGATCTTTAATGTCCCGTTTACTCTCTGTAGATAACAACACTTCCCTGTTAACAATGAACAATTGGGCTATTAGGCACAGATTCCCTCAACTCCATTAAAAATCCACCTGCTGTCACAATTATCTATTCCTACTTTCTTTCTCTCATAAAGAAGGACGTGTTCTTCTGCCCAAGGAAAACCCCTCTATCTGTGATGTAGAGCCTTCCTCCTATCTTGCTGAGGATATTTTCCCATCAATTAGGCACTCTCTTCCCATGTACCTCTCCCTTCCACTGACTCTCACCTCTCAGCACAGAAGCAGTTTCAAGTTTTTGTCATTTTATAAAGTCTTCTTCTAACTAATCACCTCCTTTTTCACCTTCCTTGAAAAGCCATATTTTCTTTAAAAAGCAGCATACATTTCTCTCACCCCCATTCATCCCTCAGTCCACTGCACAACGGTATTAGTTAAATCACTTCGCTGGTACCACATTTGTTTAGGACACCAGTGACCTCATAATTGCGATGTCCACTTAGACTCCTCCCCTGCAATTCACTTCTTAGTTCATTTTCCCTACCACTTCACAGCTTTGAGCACCTTAAAAATCATTCTTCCTTGGTATTTGTGACCGTGGTGGTATTTCCCCTCTTAGATCACTCCTGTTTCTTGAGCACTCCTTAAAGGTTTTGGTGTTCACCAGGATCCTGCACTTGATTTTCTCCTCTTCTCACTTTATTCATTCTCCCTGAGTAAGCCCAACCATGCTCCTGGGGTTCTTTCCCGCAAGTTCATTGCTCCCAAATGCATAGCCCAGTGGAGCCCTGTCCTCTAAACCAGGCACGAATATCTACCTTCACTGGGTGCTCACAAGCACCTCAAACTCACCCTATGCTCCGCAGAAAGTATCACCCTTTCCCCACAAGTAGTTTTTTCTCTTTTCTATAGCAAAGAACTTGAGTCACCCTTAACTCTATTCCCCACCTTCCTCATACTTTCCTATACTAGTATTCCATACATTACACATCTGTAGTTACCTAGTCTTAAGGTCACTCAACACACATTTGATAATTTGCCAGTTAAACATTTTCATTTGATTTTTAGGTGCTTGTCTGTGTATGTGTCTGTCCTTGTTTTATTTTGAGTAAAAACAATTCTAGACAGGGAAAATGCAAATTATCACTCGTCATCTATACTTTAGTGTCAGTAAGTTTTCTGATAGGAGAATATGATAGAAACACAGGAAGAAAGCCTGAGGGCCTTAGAAGGTACCAAGTGGTAACAACCCAAGGTGGCTGGAACACTTGAGTCAACTCTGCCAACTTCTCGATTTTGTCTCAGCCTCGGCATGCAGTGTTCACTAGCTTCAATTTACAAGAAGCCTGTTATTGCTTCACATCTATCTCAAGCCTGACCCATCTGTGTCTGGATCCCATTGACTCTTGCACCTAGGGAGATTTAAAGATTTAGGATAGAGTTGTCTGGTCTATAAACATAGCTATATTTTTCCTCCCCCCTCTCTCTTTCTCTCTTGCTTTTACTTAGCTAGAATGTAATTAAATTTGAATTGCAGCCAAAGCCGATTTGTGAGACAAGCATTTGGTTAGTAATATCAAGCCGACCAGGTTAAAAAAACATCAGCAAAACTTCAAAAAGGCCAATAATCACATTGTGATTGAAATTCAGGCCTTCTCTTCTCATCCTCTCTCCTATTAACTCGGACAAGAGCTGGAATCCCTCTTGGGACTTGGCTTGTTGCATTTTGCAGAAAGGTCTAGGTGCATGTGTGCACACTGCACAGAGGAGAGATGGACTAGGTGTTTATATACACACAGCACAGAGGAGAGGGTCGCAGCAGCCCCCCTACCTGTAAGCTGAGGAGTTCTAGTTTGACTAACAGATGCTAGGATATTGGAAGAGGACTAGATTTAGCAGAATTGGGGGGTTAGGAAATTGGGATATGATGGAGGAACAGTGAAAGAGCAGGGAAGAATCAGATGGCTGGAACATCAAATTTTGGAATATGAAGATGGAATATAAGAAGAAAAATGAAATTAAGAGTCAGAGGGAAGGTCTTTGAGGATCATTCTTTCATAAAACAACAGATTCTTAAGATTGGAAACAAACTCAAGTGGCATCTATTCTCACACCCCTTCACTATCCTGCTGCTGCTGCTGCTACGTCGCTTCAGTCATGTCCAACTCTGTGTGACCCCATAGACGGCAGCCCACTAGGCTCCTCTGTCTCTGGGATTCTTCAGGCAAGAATACTGGAGTGGGTTGCCATTTTCTTCTCCAATGCATGAAAGTGAAAAGTGAAAGTGAAAGTGAAGTCGTGTCCGACTCTTAGTGACCCCATGGACTGCAGCCCACCAGGCTCCTCTGTCCATGGGATTTTCCAGGCAAGAGTACTGNAAGCCCACTTGGTCATGGTGTATGATCTTTTTAATGTGTTGTTGGATTCTGATTGCTAGAATTTTGTTAAGGATTTTTGCATCTATGTTCATCAGTGATGAGGCCTTTTGATGGGTAATTTTTTTTTAATTGTTTATCTGTTTTCAACTCCATTGTTTTCTGCACTTAGCTTTATTCTTTCCTTCCTTTTTCTTACTATGACTTTGTGTCACTGTGTTTCTTAAGCTTAATAAGGTGAAAACTTAAAAAATTGATTTCAGACATTTCTCCTTTCAAATATAAACATTTAAAGCTATAAATTCCCCTCTCGGCACTGCGTTAGTTACCTCCCACAGATTTTTATGTGGTGTATTTTTCATTATCTTTCATTTAGGAGTATGTTTGAATTCCTTTTATGATTTCTTCTTTAATTCATGGTTCTTTAGAAAAGTGCTCCATTTCCAAATCTTTGTAGTTCTGCAGATATTTTATTGTTATTGGTTTTTAATTAGAGTTCATAGTTATTGGAAAGCAAATATATGTATTTTCCACACTTTTAAATGTACAAGATTTGTTTTATGGCCCAGCACATGGTCTATCTTGTAGAACATACATGCATATTCTACAGCTGTTGCATATAGCATGCTATAAATACCAACTGGATCGCGGTAACTGATATTGTTGTTCAAATCTTGATTCCAATTTTCGCTTCTGGCTTACTTGCCTTAAACTAGGGAATTGAAAACCAAAACAAGAATTTGAGCCTCTGCAAGCATTAAATGAGTATGCAAAAATATGCAAAATACTTGGTATAGGCAATGCTGAAAATGCCAGTTACTTCTCTCTTCCTCTATGTCAGCCTCTCCCTGGGGTCTGATGATCATCCAGGATGCATTTAATGAACCAAGAGATTCCAGATAAGCGTGCTCTTCCTGGTCCCTGCTCCTTCACCCCAGTCATCAGAATCTGACCCTACTGTTCTTTGATAAGTGATTCTGTCTTATCTCTTGGCTGCCTTAGAAAGTACTTTGGCAGAGGGTCTGTTAGAAACATGGGCCAGACAGAGTCAGCAGGTGAGTTACAGGTGCCAGTTTCCTTCATTTTCATATTTTCTTTCCATGACAGACCTCACAAACGGTCACAGCCCTTCATTCCTCTCAGAATCTGTGGGTAAGGCTGCTGGTGGTCCCCCATAGCCATTCTCCCTTCCTTCTTATATGAATCCATTATTGAACCCATTGTTAAAATGAATCCCCCACATTTTAACTGGACATGAGGCCACTCAGACAATGGCATCACTTCCCAACACCTTTGGCAAGAAGATGTTGCCGTGGAACTCAGGTCTGCCCAATGGGAAGTGAAGAAAAGTGGTGTGTGTGCAACTTTATTGTTAAACCCTTACAGTGAGTGGGCATGTCCTCCCCTTATACTTTCACCAGCTGGAATGCAGATAGGATTTGCTGATCTGCCATCTTGAAGCATCAAGACAGAAGCAGTTTGAATCCCTGGGAACCTTGGGAGCATAGAACATAAGACAGTTCTGCCTATACTGGATGACCTACGATAAGATTTTTAAGCAAGAATAAAGCCCAATCTTATTTAAGCTGGGGGTCTCTTTATTACAACAATCTAACCTAAATTCTGACTAATACTGAAGCTTTCCCAACTCAGATGTCCAGGGAATCTTGGCCAATGGATTGATGTTTCACTCAAAACCTGTTTGCCATACTGATTTTGCCTTTAGATCCCAGTTGGGTAGATTCTCATCTTTATATGGCCAGGAGCAATATCTGTCTTGTGTACTATCAAGTGTCCCAAGTATTTATTTTATGGGCTTCCCTGGTGGCTCAATGGTAAAGAATCTACTTGTCAGTGCAGGAAACTTGGGTTCAATCCCTGCTCTGGGAAGATTCCCTGGAGAAGGAAATGGCAATCCACTCTAATATTCTTGCCTGGAGAATCCCATGGACAGAGGAGCCTGGCGGGCTACAGTGTATGGGGTCACAAAGAGGTGGACACAACTTAGCCACTGAGTACCCACGCGTGCATGCACTATCAAATGTCTGGCATCTAACTCAATGCCCAGCTCTCAGCAGGTGCTTAATAAATACACTAACAAATTTATGGATGAATGAAACTTATTCTTCATAAGATGTATCATTGGCCATACATACCACCTCTCCCTGGAATAGGAAAAATTGCGCTCCTCTGGCTCTCTACTGTCCAGACTGGCTCTACTGCCCAGATACAAGGCCAGGTCACTTAACTTCTCCAAGTCCTGCTTTCCTCATTGAGAAAAGAGAACACCCACCTGGGTGCCCAGGAAGATGCTGAAGCCTTGACTTCATTACCTGTGAATGTGACCATGATTTTTCTCTTTATTCTTTTTTTTTTAAGTTAAAGGATAGTTACTTAACAATATTGTGATGGTTTCCACCCTAAATCAACATGACCCAGCCATAGGTATATATGTGTCCTATTGCTCCGGAACCCCACCTTTCTAGGTTGGAATGTGACCATTATTTTGATGAGGTCTTTGTAGATGTGATCAAATTAAGAATGAGGTCATTAAGGTGAGCCCTAATCCAGGACCATGAGTGTCCCTGTAAAAAGGGGAAGTCTGGACACAGAGAACTGCACACAGGGAGGACATCATGTGAAGACTGAAGTTCTGCTGCCATCAGCTAAGGAAGCACCAGATGCAAGGAGAGAGGCCTGGACCAGTTCCTTCTAGCCCCTTCAGAGGGAGCATGGCCCTGCCAACCTCTTGATCTCAGACTTCTGGCCTCCAAAGCTGTGAGACCAGCTGTGGTGTTGTTGTTGTTGTTGTTTTTTTCCCAGCCATCCAGTTTGTGGTACTTTAATACGGCAGTCCTAGCAGAGTGATATACCACTTGACAAGGGTCAAGTCATGTTCCAAGACTTTGGCCACCTGATGTGAAGAGCCAACTCATTGGAAAAGACCCTGTGCTAGGAAAGATTTAAAGCAAAAGGAGGAGGGGGCAGCAGAGGATGAGGTGGTTAGATAGCATCCCTGACTCAATGGATATGAATTTGAGCAAACTCTGGGAAAGAGTGAAGGACCAGGAAGCCTGGCGTGCTGTAGTCCAGGGGCTCCCAAAGGGTTGGACACAACAGAGTGACTGAACAATAAAGAGTAAAATATGTAAAGCTGTTGACACAACGTGTACACTGAATAAATTCAGTTCAGTTCAGTCGCTCAGTCGTGTCCAACTCTTTGTGACCCCATAGACCACAGCATGCCAGGCTTCCATGTCCATCACCAACTCCCAGAGCTTGCTCAAACTCATGTCCACAGAGTCAGTGATGCCATCCAACCATCTCATCCTCTGTTGTCCCCTTCTCCTCTTGCCTTCAATCTTCCCCAGCATCAGGGTCTTTTCAAATGAGTCAGCTCTTCACATCAGGTAGCCAAAGTATTGCAGTTTCAGCTTCAGCATCAGTCCTCCCAATGAATATTCAGGACTGATCTCCTTTAGGATGGACTGGTTGGATCTCCTTGCAGCCCAAGGGACTCTCAAGAGTCTTCTCCAACACCACAGTTCAAAAGCATCAATTCTTCGGCACTCAGCTTTCTTTATAGTCCAACTCTCACACCCATACACGACTACTGAATCAATTATGGTGCGAATATTACTTTACTTTTCTGAGTCTTAATTTTTTTGTAATAAATAAAGAAATGCAATATAGTGGGGCTGTGTGACCATGGGAAAATGTCATAATCTCTCTCTCTGCCTTGGTTTCATTACCTACACAAGGGTAGTGATGAGATCACCTGTTTCATTGGTTGTTGTGAGAATAAAATCAGCTCAAATGTGGAGCACACTCACAACAGCGCCTGGCACATATAAGTTCTCAACAAATGGGATGATGATGATGACGATGATATAAAACGAGAAGGAAGAACAAGACGGTCCTTTCTCCCAGGTGGTGCTAATAGTAAAAACTTGTGTGCCAATGCAGGCGGTAAAAGAGACCCAAGTTCGATCCCTGGGTCAGGAAGATCCTCTGGAGAAGGAAATGGTAAGTTGCCCCAGTATTTTAGCTTGGGAAATTCCATGGATAGAGGAGCCTGGTGGGCTACAGTCCAAGAGGTCACAAAGAGTCGGACACGACTGAGCAACAAAGCAGCAGCAGCTAGAAAACCAGATACTATAACTGCTCTTCGAATGGCCAAGGTAAAGAAATCCTCCTTTTCCTGTAGTTTGGCTACAGTAAGAGACTAGAGAGAAAAGGCAGACTTTTCCATAAGGTCCAGAAAGAAAAGGCTGTCTAGGGAGCCCTTAAGTGCCTTTGACAATGGGTTCAGGATTCATCTCTCAACTGGAAACTGCCACCAGGCCTGGAGTTTGTCCCTTAATGGTTGCTTACTCAAGAGTGTCTTAGCGTGAGGGCCCCTGGGGTGCCTGAGTAGAGACAGATGGCCTTGAGAAGCCATCACCCTGGTGGTGATGCTTCCCACCTCAAGTGCCCGGGTGAGCCAAGGAGGGCAGGGGTCTGGGGAGGTGCCACTCAGCCCACTGTGCTGAGCAACCCCAGGAGGCACTGGGGAGGGGGAAGGTGACGGTGACAATATCTGGGTCTTGCTGTGATTGGAAGACCAGACCCGCCCACACTAAGCTCAGGAGGCGGGGAGGATAAATCTGCCCTTTTTTATTGATGCCTCCGCCTCATCCTCACAGAGAAATCTGATTATCTTGGCTCCGCTGGCAGGTGTCAAAATGAAATGTTTGCTCCCAGATCTCCACTGGGGGTGGGGGGTGGGTGGCTGGGGCCAGCTTCTGCCTTTCTGTCAACCAGCTATCATTAATACCCCTCTCTTAGAGTCAATATCTGATGTCACTTTTTCTGGTTTATGTGGCTTCGTGACCTTCCCTTATTTCGTCCCTAATAAAGACAGCTCCAGGGGGCGGGGGCTGGGCCTGTTGTGAGCCCTGTGTAATCCAAGGAGCATTAAATCAGAGGGCGCCCTTTGGGACAGCAGGCGACTCCTGGGGTCAGTGCCTCGGGCCTCTGGCCCCTGCTGCAGCATGTTCCTGCGGCTGTGATGTGGTGCTTCCTTCACGGGAGTGTCTCACTTTCTCTTAGTAAGTGTGCCTTGCAGAAGGTTCTAGTTAGGCTGCTCCCAGGGGGCGCCCTGGGCTCCAGGGTTATGGCTCCTGTAGGTGCCCTTGTTACACCTAGGCACACGCACACACGCAAGCACACACAGAGTCCATCCTGGCTTCCCCCCCTCTCTCTCCCAAAGCCAGAAGCTTCCTGCTGTCAGGGCTAAGCCACAGAAGTTCTCAACCCGTGTCATGTACTAGTATCACCAAGGGAGCTTTAAAAAACACAGATGCCTGGAGAAAAGCGTACCAGGCACTTCACAAAAGAGGCTACCTAAGTGGCCAATAAACACCTCCAGATGCTCAGCTTCACTGGTCATCTGGGAGATGCAGAACCAAGCACAGTGAGACCCTACTGCGCACCCCACAGGTTGGCTAAAATGAAGCACAGATGATACCAAGTTCTGCCTGGGCTGTGGGGCAGCCAGCATGCTCATACACTGCTGGCATGAGCTTACCTTGCACAGTTACACAGCAGAGAAGTGTTTGGAAGTATCTAAACTAAATAAACACATACCCTGCCCCACCTCGGTCCAACATTTTCTTAGGTGTGTATACACAGAAAGGCACGCACAGAGCTAGCTAAACTCACCCCTAGCAGCATTCCTCATAGTAAACCAAACCATAAGGGTTTCATATGCTCATCAACCAGAGAACTGAGAAATAAACGGTGGCATACTTATACAAGGAGATTCCTGAGCACACTGAGCATGAACAAATAGCATTACAAGCCACGACTGGAAAGGCTCCCACGAACAGATTATGCATAAATGAAGCCAGAATCACAAAAAGTACATAATTTCAAATTTTTCATTTGTGTGAAGTTCACAGACAGGCAAAACTAACCCAAAATGTCAAAGGCGGGGGTGTTGGTTTACTTTAGGTAGAGACTAGAAGGGGTGCAAGGGGGATTGCTGGTGGGCAGCAATGCTGTTTCTTGACTTGAACATGTGTGTATTCAGTTTGGAAACATCCATCAAATATGTACATTTAGGATTTGCCCACTCTTCTAGAAGAATGTTATATTTCAATTAATAGACTTAGACATTTACCAATACCCAGACTCTACCTTCAGAGATTCTGACTTAATTAGTCTTGGATTCAGCCCTGGCATGGGTATTTTTAAGTTCTACTGAAATGTAGCCTTAGTCTTCCCTGGTGGCTCAAATGGTAAAGAATCTGCCTGCAATGCAGGAGACTGGGTTTGATCCCTGGGTCAGGAAGCTCCCCTGGAGAAGGGAATGGCAACCCAGTATTCCTCCCTGGAGAATTCCATGGAAAGAGGAGCCTGGCGGGCTGCAGTCCATGGAGTCTCAAAGAGTGGGGCATGACAGAGTGATGAGCACATTCTAAAATGTAGCCAGAGCTGAGAACCTGGGTTTAGAGAGTGGGTGTTTGGAGTCAGAGGCAACAAGCCTGGAAGACTAGTTCTCCCATGCACTTGCTTGTGTAAGTTACTGAGTCTCTCGGGATCTATTTCTTCTTTTCTCTCCAGGTCTGTTTCCCCTGAGGTGACATGAGAGGGTTAGACAAAGGACCCAATGACACAGAAGATGCCACCGGGGAGAAACGATGACAGCTATGGGAACTTGCCTCTTTTGGCTTGTCCCCTTGCCACCTCCCTATGGCTGGGAGTCCTGTATATCATGCACAGCAAGGCGGAACCACTTTGACTGATGGAAGCACAGTGGGTCCCTTGACCCTGGAGGACTCTGCTACATGAAGGCCAAGCAGTGCCCCCACTTACGCCACTGAGAGAAGTGAGCTTCCTCTGGTTTGATAAGCACAACTTCCCCACTTGTCGCTTTCCAACCTGCTATCATGAGAAAAGGAGGTGGGCTGGGAGTAAAGAAAAATAAGGGGGGAGTTGCCAGCTTTCCCCTTTGTCCAGGGAGCTTTATCAGCCTTCAGTATTCCTAGCTCTTTAACATCTCCAGCCGAATCCCAAAGACCTTCAGTTCTGGATGTGCTCTGCCAGCCAGGGAGAAGAGTGCTGTCTTCACTTCCCACCCATGTCTGGGGGTTGAGGATGGTCCCCAGGTACAGAGCATGGAACCCCACCGCTTCAGCTGAAATGCTCCAATTCGATAGAGCAAGCAGCAGCCGAGCCGAGGAAAGCCAGGATGCAGATGCTGGCCAGCTCTGCCCCCTTGAGAAAATGTCATCCCCCGAGCAGGGTACGGGGAGGGGGCCAAGCTCAAAAGCTTCCTGCTCCTCCTCTGAGTTCACTGAGAATTCTGTTCCCACATTAGTCATCTGAATGTTTAAGAAGATGACAGCTGGGCTCCCAGATGGGGAAGTGGAGGCAAAAAGGATGTGGGGGACGACTGCCAATCAGGCAGTGGGGTGGCTGTCTGAGGAGGTGAGCCCTTCCTCATTTGCCTCTGCTCAGGAAGCGTAGGCAGGGGCCTTCACCTCAGCACTTGCCCCAAGCTTAGCTGCCCCGGGGCTGGGGAGGGTCATGGAGTGGAGGTCGAGTATGCCCTTTACTGACCAAGAAATGCATAGTTAACCAAAAGTCCTCACACAGCCCACACAAGCAAATATATATTTAGTGGAAGTTAAGGAAGATGACATCGCACAAGTGTTCCTCGGAGAGAGAAGGGGATGTGCGTTTTGCCACGGCCAGTGGAGCTGAAGCATGTATCAGCTGTGAGGAGAAAATTCCATCTGCTTCAAATGCCATTTGTGGTTGTTTATCACCCCCAGACCTAAAATGTTTGCGGTTTAAACTGAAGGAGGACTTTAGGAAGACTTGGTAAAGACCAGCATGTACTTCTAGAACATCGGCAAATACTAGCTCATATTTGCTGAGCATTCTACTCACATGCAGAAGGCAATGGCACCCCACTCCAGTACTCTTGCCTGGAAAAGCCCATGGACGGAGGAGCCTGGTAGGCTGCAGTCCATGGGGTCACTAAGAGTCGGGCACGACCGAGCGACTTTACTTTCACTTTTCACTTTCATGCATTGGAGAAGGAAATGGCAACCCACTCCAGTATTCTTGCCTGGAGAATCCTAGGGACAGAGGAGCCTAGTGGGCTGCCGTCTATGGGGTCGCATAGAGTCAGACACAACTGAAGCGACTTAGCAGCAGCAGCTACTCATATGGGAAAAAGGAAAGACTAAGACGGACAAGGTGAAGAGAGAGAGACACACAGTGACAACCACTGAGAGAAAGATGGACAGACAGATACACACAGAGGTGAACACAGAGAGAGACAGGCACCTAGAAGCAGAGAAAGTGATGGTCTTCCATGCCCACAGCTCAGTTCAGTTCAGTCGCTCAGTCGTGTCCGACTCTTTGTGACCCCATGGACTGCAGCACTCCAGGCCTCCCTGTCCATCACCAACTCCCGGACCTTGCTCAAACTCATGACCATCAAGTTGGTGATGCCATCCAACCATCTCATCCTCTGTCATCCCCTTCTTCTCCTGCCTTCAATCTTTCCCAGCATCAGGGTCTTTTCAAATGAGTCAGTTTTTCGCATCAAGTGGCCAAAGTATTGGAGTTTCAGCTTCAGCATTAGTTCTTCCAGTGAATGTTCAGGATCACAGAGCAAGATGTAAATCCATGGAGAAGGACAGAGGATCCACTGACACCACAGGTAAGCGGACGACTCCTGTTTCTGTCACCTCTTTCCTTCCAGCACTAGAGGTCCCCTGGCTGCTTCCCTTGCAGAATCCAATGGTCCAGAAACTTTAACTTCTCTTTGCTCCAGACCCCTGTCTCCATAACTACACTGTGATGAGTAATCCCCCAAATCCCTGTGTATTCTGCACATAAACCCATTTGGCTGAAATTGAGGCTTCTTACTCTAGGACCTGGCTCTAAGCTCATCTGTGGAAGGAAAGCAGATCATCAGGGCCAACTGGTTGGTGGGCTTCCTGAGGGCTAGTGAGCAGAATCATGGTCCTCTCCGAATGCCTGAATCAGACAGCGCTATAGGATTTGGGAGAGAGGACACTGGTGGAACTACAGGTCCCAAGGGTGGGGACAGATATGCAAGCCAAAATGAGAGAGGACCTGAGGCTATTCAGGTTGGCTGGAGATGGAAATGGAGCCAGGGAGAGGGGAGTCACTTAACTGGTAGTGACAGAAGAGAACTGTTTCTACTAGATCACAGTTTAGCCTGTAGAGGCACATGGGGCCCTGAGGGAAAGGGACCACCAGTGGCTAAAAATCTCTCCCTGGTGTTGCGAGTGACTTGAAGGACCTTTGCATCCACGGAGATGCTTTGAGCTGTCAGTAACAGAGTATTTAATGAAAACAATATTTATTATCTATCTAACAAAAATCTAGAGACAGACCATTTCAGAGTCTATCCATATCTTGATGGGAGTGGTCAAAAAATAAATTTGAAAACAATGTTGTTTCAAACAACTAAGTTTTAGGGTGACTTGTTACACAGTATTCTTGCAACAGTGACTGACTGATACACTTCTAAAATCATATCTTGCTAGGAGTTAGCCACTCTTGTGAGGTTGGCCTAGTCTGGAGGAATGGAGCTAGAGAAAGGGCTTCCAAGGGGGCCTCCCTGCCCCTGTGGTTGCTCTCCTTCCATGTTCTGTGCCCCCTCCTCGATCACCCACTAGGCTGGAGGAGGCTGCAGAAGCCCCTCTGCCCTTCACCTCTTACTCCTCGCATGCCATGCAGTCCTGCTGCTGCACCTGCTGTTTGCAGACTCCTTATTACAGCCAAGGCTGCACAATCCCTGGTGGGACCTCCTCTTCTGTTGCTCACAGAGCCTTCTCTCTGGACCTATTTTCCTTAAGAATTCATCTCTTTGTATCACACGGTTCCAAAGAAGCTTTCTCAAGCTAGAGGCCAGCTCCTTGGAAATCCCGCTGGCCAGCCAATTTGCGGAGGCAATGAGACATTATCCCCTGCCTTTTCCCCATGTGCCTTCGACACTTTTAATCTTTATCCATCAGCCGTCATTGGACAGCCTTCCACAGCTCACCCGCTCTGCACTCCAGCCTCTGTGCTCATGGAGTGGTCTGGCTTCTGGTTTCTCCTCCTTACTCAGTATTGACCTCTATTATGCCCTGAATTCCGAGAACACCCTGGCACGGTGCTAGAAACGAGGGCTGCACCGTTCTGGGCCTGCTCTAGAGGGTGTGCGTGTGCACAGACAGGCCTAGATGAGAAGTACAGATGTGCTATTAAAAGTTATTACAGAGCCTTCATGTTTCAAAAGATGTTTCTTGAGCACTTCCTGTGTGCAGAGCAAGGTGCTGGGCACTGGAGAGGCAGCAGTGGCCCAAACAGATGGAATCCCCTCTTTGAGAGCTTCAGGCCCGAGTCCTTATAGGATTCTGTCCAGAGTACGGAGGTATCAGTAAGCAGGAGCACATCTTCCTGAGGGCAGGTGTGGTCAGTGATCCCCCACGCAGTGCCCCAGCTCATGCCTGTGGGCCCCACTCAGGCACCTGTGACCTGGCTCAGGGCCTTCTCCTCCCCATGCACAGGAGGATCCCAACTTCCAGGGGGGTTAATGGGCCCAGCAGTGTCCAGGGATATGCTGAAGCTGGAGGATGAGTGTCCTGGCATCCTCGCCCTCCGGTGGGACAACTGTGAGGCTCCTCTATGCAGCAGCCAGGAGGTGCCCAGTGGGATGGAGACCTCTTCTCCATAGTGGGAGCTGCTCAGCCACACATCCAGTGGGGACTCCCCTTCCCTCCCGCCTTACTTCCCCACATCCCTGTGGGCGCTTCCAGGGCTCACATCCCAAACAAACCACTTGCCTGCCAATGCAGGAGACTCAGGTTCCATCCCTGGATCGGGAAGATCCCTTGGAGAAGGACATGGCAGCCCACTCCAGTATTTTTGTCTGGACAATCCCATGGACAGAGGAGCCTGGTGGGCTACAATCCATGGGGATGCAAACGAGTCAGACACAACTTAAAGACCAAATAAACTACTTGCATACAAATCCACATCTCAGGGTCCGCTTTGGAGGTAACCCCCAGTAAGCACAATAATACTGATAATGATTATCATTAGTAGTAGAGTAGTAGCAGAAGATTGAGGCCTCCTGGTGTGCCTGGCCCCTCTCAAACCGCAGTGCTGCAATATGCGTGCACGCATGCTAAGTCGCTTCAGTTGGGTCTGACTCTCCGCAACCCCATGGCCTGTAGTCCGCCAAGCTCCTCTGTCCATGGGATTCTCCAAGCAAGAATACTGGAGTGGGTTGCCATGTCCTTCTCCAGGGATCCTCCTGACCCAGGGACTGAACCCTCATCTGCCCTGTCTCTTGCATTGGCAGGCGGGTTCTTTGCCACTAGCACCACCTGGGAAGCCCACCTCAGTGTGCAGACGCTGCAATTTGCTTCACTGTGAATTGGAAGGACAATGCTGAAGCTGAAACTCCGATACTTTGGCCACCTGATGGGAAGAACTGACTCATTTGAAAAGACCCTGATGCTGGGAAAGATTGAAGGCAGGAGGAGAAGGGGATGACAGAGGATGAGATGGTTGGATGACATCACCAACTCAATGGACATGAGTTTGCGTAAACTCTGGGAGTTGGTGATGGACAGGGAGGCCTGGTGTGCTGCAGTCCATTGCAAAGAGTCAGACACAACCGAGAGACTGAACTGAACTAAAAAGGAGAAAACAGGCACTAGAGGGGAACTCTGGCACAAGGGGAGACCTTTGATACAAATCCCAGGTCTGGGAAAGCAGCTCAGGATATTGGGAAAGCTGTGTGACTCCTAAGCCTGTTTCCCCTCCTTTCATGGTGAGGATGACACTCCCTGCCTGCCTTCCCCCCAGGGCTTGGAAAGCTACTGTAAAGTGAGGGGTTTTACACTCCAGCAACATAAAAGGCACAGAAAGCTTTTAGAGAGTATGAAGCTCAGGGTCAAAGTGAAGATTGAAAGACCTGTGGACAGAGTTTTCCCAGACACTGTTCTCAGCACCGATGAGTCCATCCAGGACGGGCAAGATCCTTCAAGGAGCAACTTTGGCGTCCCAGCCACAGGAAGTTCTTATCTAGGAATCCTTATCCTCTTCTTGTCTAAATTCTCTCCCTCAGACTGGGCCTCCCTGAGGCAGGACTGTGTGTGTCTCTTATTCCCACCAGTTTCAACAGTGGTCCTAAATGTGGAAAAAATGTTGCCAAAACCCTTAACCTGGGAATTCCCAGATCAGATCCAGGCTCTTTGAGCAGGTGTGGGAACTGGCAGTAGGGATCGTGACCGGGACTGCCGTGGGGCAGAGAGCTCATGTTAACGGAGCTTGTCCTAATTTTGTTTGTGTAACTTTCCACTTGACTTATTTATAGGTGTCCCCACTGAGTGAGTTTACTGGCAGTAGGTCTGCCAACTTCAGGGATCTCTGTGCTGGATGAGGTGGGGGTACAGGGTGGGGAAGCAAGAGGAGTGAGGGGTGATAGGAAGAAAGAAGAGGGCATTTCAGGGCAGAGCCAGTAAGGGGCACAGACCCTGGACCCCGAGCTCCCAGACTCCCACAGAAGTTATATGGGCCAATCTGTGCTATTTCACACACT
This sequence comes from Neotragus pygmaeus, assembly GCA_006410875.1. Lineage (NCBI taxonomy): Eukaryota > Metazoa > Chordata > Mammalia > Artiodactyla > Bovidae > Neotragus > Neotragus pygmaeus. Next base: position 226,971 of record SJYV01039230.1, on the reverse strand, counting down.
ATTTTTTCAGATATTTTGGTACAGGATATATTCCTGGAGGATGAAATTCATTTCTGCCTGGAGGCCTGGCCTGGCCCAAATCAGAAATGGGCAAGACAAGTTTTTGGCTGCAGACCTTACCTTGCCAGGACTTTTGCCTTGCAGGTTTCCACCTGGCTGAACTCTTTCAGGTCCTGCTTCTCAACCTACTTGCCTTGTGTCCCCGAACTCAGGACCCTATTCTCTTCACCTCTGCCTCTTCGTGCTAATGCTGGGTCCTCCAGATGACAACCCCCTTGTGAGGACAGCCCTGGGTCAATCCCAGAGGCACTGAACACTTCCCTTCCACCAGGGTCTGCTCTGAGAAGCTCATAGTCATTAACCTGGTTCCCCTCATAAGCTTCTTATGAGGAGCAGCCAATGTTATAACCCATTTTACAGATGAGGAAACTGAGGGACAGTTTCCNCAAAATGTTGTAGCGATTGTGATTGAGAGACACCACAGTTGACCCAAGGAGAAGAGAGGGGCTCTCTTATTGTTGGATCAGCAAACAAGGTGATGGAAACTGGATCAGCCGGAGATAACAAAAGCAAACCCTTACAGGTGCCCGCGATGGGCCAGGCACGGCGCGGAGCGTCCACACTTGCTACCTGTGTCACTCTCACATCAACCATTTATCCTTTACCACCTCCATATGAGATAGGCAGGGAGACAATCCCTAGGGAGAAGATCATGAACTCAGCAAGATAATTCTCTACCGAAAACCTCACAGCCAGTAAGTGCAGAAGCCAGTTTCAAATCTGCCGCCACCACTCATGTTTCTGAATCTGGTGTCTTTAGCCTCTATGTTTTATAGAGTGAGGAACTCAAGCCAGACATTTAGCAGTATTTGAACTTCAGTTCAAGCTCTGGACTCTCTGGGACCCGCTTGTTTGTAAAATGGGTATGAAAATAGCTCAGTAGTAAGGATCAGCAGAGGTAACGATAGAGATAGAGAGCAATTTGTAATGATAATGTAATGTAATGATAATGATAGAGAGCAATTTGTAAACGGTAAACCCGATGGGATCATTATGACCCATCATTCCAGCCGGACTCTCCTTGGTGGGGACCATTTTGGGGACTATTAAAACCATGGACCCACTCACATGATTGAACACATGTATGTATATGCACGCACATGCTCACTGGCAAGGTGTCAGATGACATATACATTTTTATATTAATCTTCAAAGGTTTGCTTTAATCTGTAAATATTTAATTTCCTCTCTCTCACACAGGCACATACATTATCTCAGTAGCTTATGTGAAGGACAGGCTCATTGAACCAGGTTTTAAAAAAACACCAGTATCCCCACAGCGAGAATAAGGATTGGTCCCCAATGCTGGTCAGTGGGCCGCCTTCCTCTCTGGACCACCGTCGACAGCACTTGAAATGTGACAGTCATTTGTAGACCTCTTCTGAGTCTTTCTCAGTGCAAAGCTAAATAAGCACCATTCCCAGGCACTATTTTGTGAGGCAAGTAATAGAGTCTGAAACGATGATTAGATATTTACTGTAGCAAAAGCACTGAACTGACATGTGCTTTAACAACACTAAATTGTAAACCAGGGAGGGAAGGCGAGCCCCTGGAGACNGGCACTATTTTGTGAGGCAAGTAATAGAGTCTGAAACGATGATTAGATATTTACTGTAGCAAAAGCACTGAACTGACATGTGCTTTAACAACACTAAATTGTAAACCAGGGAGGGAAGGCGAGCCCCTGGAGACTGAGTGCCCGGGACTGACTCTGGAAGAGGAAAGCCGCGTCTCAGGCTGCAGGCCTGCTGGACGCATCTTGGCAGTAGCAGTGGCCTCCTGGTCCTGCACTTGCAGTGCGGGAAGAGCCTGGCCTGGGTCAAGAGACCAGTACGCCAGCTCCTCTCCCCACATCCCCTTGCTGGGTCTCAGTTTTCTCTACTGGGTCCTAAGGGTAGACCAGATGACCCATAGAATTCTGCACTCCTTGCCAATGAGGTCTTCAGTGGGGGTCTTCAGCCCCACTCACAGTGGGGCTGGTGTCCAGAGAAGTAGGGGTGAGCAATGGGAGGAAGAGGGAACTCTGGGGCCAGAGCCTTTGACTAGGTGTTTTCAGGTTCCTTGGCAGCTTCCTAGCTCCCTAGAAAACCTCCTAAACTGTGCGTATTGGGAGTGGGAGGTCCTCAGAAAATGCTCTGGGAGGCACAGATGCCAAGAAAATGGAGGCAGAGACAGAGGGAGAGAGAAGCCCAAGGAGTGCGTAGGAAAGCATCTCTCTGGCCCTTGTCCATCCATGATGCTCCTGCCCAGCAGCCCCCTTGGGTCGGCAAACCTGTGCTCCTGAAGCCCCTGCACTCCTCATGCCCACCTCCCCATGGCTACCCCTGCTCCTCCACCCTCTTTATCTGTCCCCATCCCTCCCCGTCTTCTCAATCTATTGGTCTGGTCTCTCGGGAACCCCAGAGCTACATTCCTGCCTCACTTGCAGTAACTTTCTGGTCCCAAATGTTCAGACAAACCTCATTCTCTGCTCTTGTCCCCTCTGTGTGTAGCAGAAACAGATTCTGCTTTGCAGTCAGAAAANGTTGTTCCATGTCCAGTTCTAACTGTTGCTTCCTGACCTGCATACAGGTGTCTCAAGAGGCAGGTCAGGTAGTCTGGTATTCCCATCTCTTTTAGAATTTTCCACAGTTTATTACAAACAAGGGAAGATTATATTGCAAACGAAGATGCTAACTGCTTGAAACAAGGGAAAGGGAACACAGTCAGGGTGCTGGGCAGATGGTAGGAGTCACTTTTGAGTCTTCAAGATCTATAAGCTGCTCACTATTGGAAGAAGACAGCCTGGGTTCAAGCCACCTCTGCCACTGATGATATGATCTTATGCAAGTCACTTAATTTCACTGTTTCTCAGCTTCCTCATCTGTAAAATGGGTTGTAACACTAGATGCTCCTCACAAGGAGGTTATGAGGGGAATCAAGTTAATGTATGTGAAGCACTCAGAGCAGACACAAATATGCGCAGGGGAAGACAGTGTAAGGAGATCTGGGGCAAACACCATGTGAAAACTGGATGATGCTCCACAAGCCAAGGAGGCTCCTTCTGGGGCAACCAGAAGCTGGAAGAGCAAGGAAGAATCCTTCCCCAGTAGGTTTCAGGGAGAGCTTAGCTTTGCTGAAACCTTGATTCCTGATTTTCAGCCTCTGGAACCATGAGAGAGTAGATGTCTATTGTTCTGAATCACTCTGTTTGTGGTACTTCGTTATAGCAGCCTTAGGAGCTAAAACAGCATGTGACCTCCTTCTGACCAATAACATTCAAGGGAAAGTTGTCTGGGAGAAATGTTTCCCATTAATACAAAGAGACCCAAAATAAATAATGATTTATCTGATAATGGTATTGTTTTTTCTGCATGTGATGGTGGGAACTACTGCAACCATCTTGTGAACAAGAGAAATAAGGCTGATATAATCAGCCCGTAGTGTATAGAAATTGAAAGAACGTGGGCCATTGATGATTACTGTTGAGTCTCTGAAACAACCAGTGCTGTATCTTCTCAATCTTGGGACTTCTTGTTATGTTAAATAATAAATTCATTGATGGTTGAAATCATTTTTGATCTTGGTTTTCTGTTTATTACATTAAAGTGCATTCTCAGTGACACAACATATGGTGTCAATCAATCAACAGCCTCTCAGTCTAAGGCCAATGGTGGATGTCATTGAAGAGGCTGCTAACTCTTGATGGCTCAGTTTACAAGTAGCCAAACCTTATTTTATCAATACTAAGTCTATGAGCATATGTCCCTAGGGAGAAATCTGAGGAAGTAATTGGTTGCTTTGTCTTAGTCAATCTTAATTTTTCAGACATAGTCACAGAGATGAAGAGAATCACATCCTGCCCACGCAGGGAGGGAGCTTAATGTTCCTTTCATGCAGGGGCCCTCAAAGCATGGTCTGGGGCTAGAATTATTTTTAGAATAATACTAGAATGTTAATTTCCATTTTCCCTTTTCCTTTCTCATGAATGTGCAGTGGACTTTTCCAGAGGCTGCCTGACATGTGATATCACAGGAGATTGAGTGCAGAAACAGGTAAGAGAATCCAGCTGTCTTCAAATAAAACAGAGTTTTAGATTTCAAAATATGTGAAAGAAGGCCACTCATTCAAACTTTGTTTGGTCAAATATTTATTTTACCTAAAAGTATTATTTATGTTAATTTGTCATGGATTTGTGATTATTTTATAACAGTATTTTTTTTTTAATTCTCAGTAGATGAAAATAGATATAACTCCTATACATGAAAGTCCTTTGGCATCCTCAGTAATACTTAACAGTATAAAGGGGTCTTGTGAGCAAAATGTTGTAGCGATTGTGATTGAGAGACACCACAGTTGACCCAAGGAGAAGAGAGGGGCTCTCTTATTGTTGGATCAGCAAACAAGGTGATGGAAACTGGATCAGCCGGAGATAACAAAAGCAAACCCTTACAGGTGCCCGCGATGGGCCAGGCACGGCGCGGAGCGTCCACACTTGCTACCTGTGTCACTCTCACATCAACCATTTATCCTTTACCACCTCCGTATGAGATAGGCAGGGAGACAATCCCTAGGGAGAAGATCATGAACTCAGCAAGATAATTCTCTACCGAAAACCTCACAGCCAGTAAGTGCAGAAGCCAGTTTCAAATCTGCCGCCACCACTCATGTTTCTGAATCTGGTGTCTTTAGCCTCTATGTTTTATAGAGTGAGGAACTCAAGCCAGACATTTAGCAGTATTTGAACTTCAGTTCAAGCTCTGGACTCTCTGGGACCCGCTTGTTTGTAAAATGGGTATGAAAATAGCTCAGTAGTAAGGATCAGCAGAGGTAACGATAGAGATAGAGAGCAATTTGTAATGATAATGTAATGTAATGATAATGATAGAGAGCAATTTGTAAACGGTAAACCCGATGGGATCATTATGACCCATCATTCCAGCCGGACTCTCCTTGGTGGGGACCATTTTGGGGACTATTAAAACCATGGACCCACTCACATGATTGAACACATGTATGTATATGCACGCACATGCTCACTGGCAAGGTGTCAGATGACATATACATTTTTATATTAATCTTCAAAGGTTTGCTTTAATCTGTAAATATTTAATTTCCTCTCTCTCACACAGGCACATACATTATCTCAGTAGCTTATGTGAAGGACAGGCTCATTGAACCAGGTTTTAAAAAAACACCAGTATCCCCACAGCGAGAATAAGGATTGGTCCCCAATGCTGGTCAGTGGGCCGCCTTCCTCTCTGGACCACCGTCGACAGCACTTGAAATGTGACAGTCATTTGTAGACCTCTTCTGAGTCTTTCTCAGTGCAAAGCTAAATAAGCACCATTCCCAGGCACTATTTTGTGAGGCAAGTAATAGAGTCTGAAACGATGATTAGATATTTACTGTAGCAAAAGCACTGAACTGACATGTGCTTTAACAACACTAAATTGTAAACCAGGGAGGGAAGGCGAGCCCCTGGAGACTGAGTGCCCGGGACTGACTCTGGAAGAGGAAAGCCGCGTCTCAGGCTGCAGGCCTGCTGGACGCATCTTGGCAGTAGCAGTGGCCTCCTGGTCCTGCACTTGCAGTGCGGGAAGAGCCTGGCCTGGGTCAAGAGACCAGTACGCCAGCTCCTCTCCCCACATCCCCTTGCTGGGTCTCAGTTTTCTCTACTGGGTCCTAAGGGTAGACCAGATGACCCATAGAATTCTGCACTCCTTGCCAATGAGGTCTTCAGTGGGGGTCTTCAGCCCCACTCACAGTGGGGCTGGTGTCCAGAGAAGTAGGGGTGAGCAATGGGAGGAAGAGGGAACTCTGGGGCCAGAGCCTTTGACTAGGTGTTTTCAGGTTCCTTGGCAGCTTCCTAGCTCCCTAGAAAACCTCCTAAACTGTGCGTATTGGGAGTGGGAGGTCCTCAGAAAATGCTCTGGGAGGCACAGATGCCAAGAAAATGGAGGCAGAGACAGAGGGAGAGAGAAGCCCAAGGAGTGCGTAGGAAAGCATCTCTCTGGCCCTTGTCCATCCATGATGCTCCTGCCCAGCAGCCCCCTTGGGTCGGCAAACCTGTGCTCCTGAAGCCCCTGCACTCCTCATGCCCACCTCCCCATGGCTACCCCTGCTCCTCCACCCTCTTTATCTGTCCCCATCCCTCCCCGTCTTCTCAATCTATTGGTCTGGTCTCTCGGGAACCCCAGAGCTACATTCCTGCCTCACTTGCAGTAACTTTCTGGTCCCAAATGTTCAGACAAACCTCATTCTCTGCTCTTGTCCCCTCTGTGTGTAGCAGAAACAGATTCTGCTTTGCAGTCAGAAAAAAAAAAAAAAAAAAAAAAAAAA
>SJYV01039230.1:162555-220471 GCA_006410875.1 Neotragus pygmaeus | reverse complement strand
AGAGTCTTCTCCAACACCACAGTTCAAAAGCATCAATTCTTCGGCACTCAGCCTTCTTCACAGTCCAACTCTCACATCCACACATGACCACTGGAAAAATCATAGCCTTGACTAGATGGACCTTTGCTGGAAAAGTAACGTCTCTGCTTTTGAATATGCTGTCTAGGTTGGTCGTAACTTTCCTTCCAAGGAGTAAACGTCTTTTAATTTCATGGCTGCAATTATCTACAGGCTATAATTTAGCAACATTGTAGTCCATTTAATTTAATGTCATTATCTCCCTCACAGCCCTCATGGATATGGTGAACTTTGCACTCACAGGCATGTTTTGGGGAGAAAGCCAGTTTCTCTTCCAGGAGACCCTTTGCTTTTACACACACACAACTGAAGCTCCAAAAGTGGAACTTGGGAGAAGACAGGTGAAGAAGAAAGAGTGGCACACGTCACAGGGAGGAAGGACGGACGGGGTGAGGGAGACAGGAGAGGAAGGGGCAAGGGGGATTCTTCTGTTCCTGCCCCTGGGTTCTCTCTCTTGATATCCGCTACTGGGCTAGAAGAGACTCATTACTGCCTGGATTGTGTAAAAGGACTCCTGGAAGTATCCCTTTCCAGTTTCCTTTTCTGGATATTCTTTACTTCCTCTGTGGAATCATTGCCCAGATCAGAATGAACCATGAACAAGACTGAATGTCTAGGCTGGCAGCTATGTGAACCCCAGTTCTTCCAGCTTCTCCATGCAAGCTTACTTTGGGGGGAAGAAGGCTTGGTAATACACAAAGATGGGAGGAAAATGTCCCCTCCAGCTGGCCCTTTGGCACTCCATGTGACAAATGCTCATGTTCCCACTGCCTGAGTCACACAAACGCCAGTAAATAGTACAAACATTGATCCACACATCCCACATTTATAGCTGTTGTTCTGCCAGAATCCTTAAGCAGTTCCTTGGGTCCATTTATTTGTCAACAGGTGGAGTGGCCAGGAGAAGGGTCAGCACCATGTAACCACCCTGGGCCTATACTCAGAACCCAGGGCCATTAGCCGATGTCAGTAGGATCTTAGCACCTTGACACAATACACCAGTGTGCTGGGAGTCAGGCTGGTGGTAATTGTCTATGTGGTGTCTAGTTTCCAAGGAGAAAGGCTGACATCTTTGCTTTGGTCTGTACAATATTCAGCCCGGGGCAGGAGAGAGGCATCAAAAAACCAGAGGACACTTGGCAAGGGCCTAGGCCAGAAGGTGTTGGAACAGAAGATGGATAAAGGAGAGGAAAAAGGGTGAGACTGAAAGGTAAGGGCAGAAGGGAAGGAGGTAAGAGGACAGCAGGTCTAGGTTGCTTTCTCGCCTCCTTCCCCAGCTCCAGTAGAAAGGGAGAGTCCTTACTGAGAGCCACCGGTATTGTGCACATGTCTCCTACAAATCACTTTGGAGAGCAAGATTGAGGTTCTGGCAGGCACGTCAGCACCTTCAGTGCCCTTGAAAGATTAGTCCTCTCTTTGGAAATGTCATCCGGTCAGATGAGCAGAAAGGGAGGGAGGGGACATCCAACTAGACATGATCCCTCGCCACAATCAGCTGCATAATCCAGCTGGTCCAGATGCCTCTCACCTCACCCCCAGGGACTCCACCCTCTGATCCGGTAAGAGAACAACCTAGACACACAGGCAAAACAATGAACATTTCCACACTTAAGTATAAGTTGTGTAGATGGAAGGTGAACAAGGTCACTCTCTCTAGGGGAAGGTTTCTCAACCTCAATGCTATTGACATTTTTGGCAGGATGATCTTCTTCTTATTGGAGGGCTGATCCTGTATTATAGGATGTTTAGTCTCATCCTTTGCCCCTTTCCACTAGACGCCAATAGAACCCCCACGGGGGACAACCGAAAAGGTCTCCAGATACTACCAAAATTGCTCCTGGTTCATGGAGAACTGCTGCTGTCGGGGCCATCTGCCTCCTGGAATGAGTGTTCAACACGGGCCACTCTGCCTTCTTGGGTCTCTGGAGGACACGCCTCACAAGTTGACCTCCATGGGTAGCCCCTACCCTGTCCCATCTCTGATGATGCATTTTCCAGAAGCACCAAGGAGGAGACAGTTGGTGTAAACATCAAAGATGGATATTTTTATTCTACCGCTGGGTCCACTCTCATGACGGTCCTACAAAAGCCGCTAGAGACTAGAGATTAAGAAGCTGTAGTGCTGGTCAATGAGAGGCAGATTCAGAGAGAAAGATGCTGACTGGGCAAAGCAGACAATCCATCTCTGCATCTGGGCATGGGGACCATCCACCCCTGGAGACCTGAGTACTTCCATCAGGTCCCTAGTGCGGGTAGAAGCAGAAGGCACCTGTGGGGCTGTGTCTACATGGCTACCCTTGGTCTTGATCAGGCCCCTCCCTGCCTCTGTCTTTCCATGTACACGATGGAAAGGGCAGAACTGGAGAACATCCAGTGTTTCTGCCCAACTCTGATGAACCGAGTTCTAAGACTGCCTAAGATCATGATTAGAAAAAGTCTGACCTTGTGGTGCATTGAGGATGTGCAGAGTACGCTATGAATTCCCCCAGGTTACCTCTTAATTACCTGAAAGGATATAGGCAAGCATTGCTAACGCTAAAGGAAAAGATAAATCCAAACTTAATCTGCCTAGCCATCAAATGCTACACGATTCTCTCCTCTCCCGACTCCACCTTTCTCCCTCCTCGCCTTCCTCCACGCCGCTCGCGCCGGCAACCACCCTGCCCTCCCACCAATCACAACAAATTGACTTGGAGCGGAGGGCCTGTCAGGAACATTATCTGCCTGTTCAGACCGAAGGGGTTTTCTTTGTGCATCTTGCCATGATTCATCTTCAGAAAGGATCGATTCCGGGGCGTCCATCTCTTGCGTCTGCAGAAAAATTCTCTAAAGCGACTGCTTCCCCACTCCGCCCGGACCTCGGCTCTCATTGGGCAGCAACAGCTCTGAGGCTCGTTTGCTTCCGCCCCTCCAGGAGAAAAAATTACCCGGGGGTGGGAGGAGATGCTGACACCACTGAGGCCCAGATAAAAGCAGCTCCTCGGAGGGAAACGAAGCCAGGACGATGGGCCCCGGGATGAGAAGCCCAGCCAGCGCCCAGCCCCCTCCACCCACACGAAGGGCTAGACTCCCACCTGTGTGTTCCACACTGTGATTATTNTAAAAGCAGCTCCTCGGAGGGAAACGAAGCCAGGACGATGGGCCCCGGGATGAGAAGCCCAGCCAGCGCCCAGCCCCCTCCACCCACACGAAGGGCTAGACTCCCACCTGTGTGTTCCACACTGTGATTATTTATGGACAGGTAAAGTGTCCTTCAAGCAGCCCATTCTTCTCAACAAGCTGTAAGGCTGGAGAGGGCAGGTGTCAGCCCAAACCAGGCTGCTCAGGGAGAAGATGGAGGGCCTTGGGGGCTGAGAGAGACCCCCTTCATCCTCCCCTGCTCACTCAGCTCGCCTTTCAGGCTGACCTTGAAGAGTGGAGGCTGGCTCGGATTTCCTGCGTTGCGTTCATTCCCTGAGCTGAGGGCTGTGTGCTCCAGAACAAGGGAAGGCACACAGGGCTTGCTGGGAGGGCTGACCAAGAGCGGGTCCAGGGTCTGGGCCAAGGCAGAAGGGAGGTCTCACCTGGTGTCCCACCACCTCCCCTCCCTGGACCTCCTCTGCAGGGTTCCTACCTCTCCTATCTCAGGGACTAGGACTGGACCTCAGAGCGTCATCTGAAGAGTGGCAAAAATGTGTCAGTGACATCAGACCCTGCTATGATCTTAAACTCAGACACCCTCAGTGTCTCTGTCTCCCCCTGGACTCCCAGGGGGAGAAGCAGACCCCTGCCCTGCAGACAGACTGGGCACAGTGTCAACACACTCCATTCCCAGGGCTTAGAGAGCAGAGATCAGTAGTCAAGCCACTGGGAAGAGGCCGAAGCACTCTGGATGCCCTTCTGGCTGAGGTCAAGGGTGGGGCCGTGGGGTTCCCCTGGGGCCAAACCAAAGGTGATGGGGATTTCCTAAACATTTCTAACATTGATGGTGGTGGTCCTGAGGCCCCTTAGTCTGAGCTGAGGCAAGCCTAGGGCTTCAGGAAAGGATTTCTTAGTAGCATGGCACACTGACCTGGGCTCTGGTCACGTCTTTCATAGAATACATCACTCATCAAAGATCGGAGTGGGAGTGGACTGACTTGTGAATAACTAACCACACACAGTAGCCTAGGAGTTCCGGGAGTTAGTGATTAAGAGTTGGGTAGTAAAGAATTGGACCCCCTGTGAGTTGGAGAAACAGGGATTCCAGGCTTGGAGGGGATCATGGCAGTTAAGCACTCGATCTCTGACATTAGATGGCTTATGTCTGAGTCCTGGCTACAGAACCAACAAGCTCTGCAGCCCTGGGCAATCCACTTAATCTCTCTGTGCTTCAGCTTCCTCGACTGTAAAATGGAGCTAATAGTAGCAGCCTACCTCCTAGGTTTGCTGAGGGGATATAATGAGATAATAGAACAGTGTCTGGCATATAGTGAATAGTATGTAAATATGACTTGCTATAATTTTTATAGTTATTACTGGACTCAGAGAACTTGAATTTGATTTCTGCCTGACTCCAAGTCCAGCCCTTGAGCCAGGGACTTAAATTCTTTAGGCTTTGGCTTCTCTTATAGCCTGGTTCCTGCCTCCTGCAGTGGCTCTACCTGTTAAAGACATCAGCCCCTGCTGTGACCAGCTCTCTTCCACCCCACGTCTGCTCCCCAGCCCCACCCCCAGCACTGTCTATCATTTAAGACCAGCTTTTTACTGGTTACTGTAGAAGTTCAGTTCAGTTCTGTAGCTCAGTCTTGTGGGACTCTTTGACACCCCATGGACTGCAGCACGCCAGGTTTCCCTGTCCATCACCAACTCCAGGAGCCTGCTCAGACTCATGTCCATCGAGTCGACNACTGGTTACTGTAGAAGTTCAGTTCAGTTCTGTAGCTCAGTCTTGTGGGACTCTTTGACACCCCATGGACTGCAGCACGCCAGGTTTCCCTGTCCATCACCAACTCCAGGAGCCTGCTCAGACTCATGTCCATTGAGTCGACGATGCCATCTAACCATCTCATCCTCTGTCATCCCCTTCTCCTCCTGCCCTCAATCTTTCCCAGCATCAGGGTCTTTTCCAGTGAGTCAGTTCTTCTCATCAGATGGCCAAAGTATTGGAGCTTCAGCATCAGTCCTTCCAATGAATAGCCAGGACTGATTTCCTTTAGGACTGACTGGTTTGATCTCCTTGCTGCAGAAGTGGACACTGATATCTTGAGCCTCACCCTCTGCTGCCGGTGGTGACACAGCAGCTGCCCTTCCTTCTCCCTTCTGACACACCTATTTTGGATGGGGGTATGGCAACCCAACCCAGTATTCTTGCCTGGGAAACCCCATGGACAGAGGAGCCTGGTTGGTTGCAGTCCAGGGGGTCACAAAAGAGTCAGACAGGACTTAGCGACTAAGCAACAAACAAATCCCAAGACCCAGGGTATGAAAACTGTTTAGTCTAACTCAGTCCTGAGAATTCCATTCCCTCTTGCCAGTGATTTAGGAATAGACATGTAATCCTGTTCTGACCAATGAGATGACAAAGAAGCCTGGGGGGGCGTGGCCTGGGAAATATTCCCCTCCCCCCCANTAGGCTCCTCCATCCATGGGATTTTCCAGGCAAGAGTACTGGAGTGGGGTGCCATTGCCTTCTCTGTGATTAGTAGCAACAAAAATTTAAAATGCAAATTATGTTGAAGTACCACATATTAAAAAAAAGTCCATATCATTAGTATACTTGAAATTTCTCAAAGTAAACATAATAGGACAGTGGGACCCAGATCAAGACACAGAATGTTATCAGTACTACAGAAGCTGCCTCGTATCTCTGTCAAGTCACAGTTCCATGTCTTGTATAACCACTGCCTTGGGTTTTGCCACTTTAGATTAATTTTGCCTGATTTATTCATTTTTTGTGTATTCTATTTAAAATTTTATTGATGTATGTCTACATGTAGTGAAATAAGCCTTAAATGGTACAGTTCAATGGATTTTGAGAAATGTGTGCATATAACCAACAGCTTTATCAAAATATAGAACATTCTTATCTCCCCAGATTGCCTTGTGCCCTTCCTCAGCCAATTTGCCGTCTGTGGAAAGCAACCACTTTCCTGAAATCTTTTGCTATAATTAGTTTAGCTTGTTTCTGAAATTCACATAAATAGAATGATAGAATATACACTCTTATATCAGGCTTTACTTTGCTCATTTAAAGTTTTTGAGATTTTAGAAGTGTTGCATGTGTAATTAATCTGACTTTTCTATTTATGAGTAGTATTCCATAATATAGACTACAGTTTGTTCATTCAGTCTTTTGATGTGGGACAATGGACTAGTTTCTAGTTTTTGCCTGTAGTGAATGTGCTTCTGTAAACATTCTTGGGCAAATCTTTTTGTAAAAATAGGATTTTACTTCTCTTTGATGGAATTTTTGAATCATAGGTAGGTGTATGTTTAACTATGTAAGAACTTTTTAAACCATTTTCCAAAAGGGTGTATAATTTTGTACTGTCACAAACAATGTATGAAAGTTTTTGTTACTTGAAAATTTTGTCATTATTTGGTGGTCATGGTTTTTTTTTTTTTAATTTTTGCCATTCCTGTCAGTGTGTTTGGTATCTCATTGGTGGTTNCCCAAGGAGGGATGCCCTGCCCCCTCAGCTGCTTGGGAGCTGGGCAGCCATCTTGCAACTTTAAGGGGCAGCGTGGCCCCAGGCAAAGTGGACAGGCAAAAAAATATCCTGGGCTCTGGTGACATCTCTGCACTGCCCCAAACCTGGAATTACCTCCTGTGGGCCTCTGGTTATTGTGACCTGAATAGACCCCTACAGCTGAAACCCTTGGCCAGATATTTGATTACTTGCTGCCTGAGAGATTTACCCAAAACAACTCTCACTGCTTTATTTCTTCCTAAACCCCATGAGGCAGGGAATTCAACCAACACTGAGGCAACTATATTCCCACTCTCAGAACGGCCACCCTGGGGACACCTGAGGAACAAAAGCGTTCTTCAGGCCAGGTCTCCATGACCAACACACAATTAACTGTGACTCACAGTATATGTCAAGTCAAAATATATTCACTATCTAACCTGAAATACCATCATATGACTTTTTCCAGGGAGATGAAATTCCAATAATATCCTATAGAAAACTCCCCCATACGCAGATTGACACTTGCTTTCTTTTCTTTCCTTCCAAATGGAGATAATAACAGATGGGACTTTAAGAAACCTCCCCTGCAGGGCCCTCGAGTGTGTGATGTTGGGGTATGTAGAAGGAATGGCATTTTATACCTGGGAGGCTGCCTTATAAAGGATGCGCAGACTATGAGCTGACTCCCTGGGAAGTGGGCAGCCCCCCCAAAGCCTATTCCTACCACCGTGGGAATAGAAGGCAGGAGACTGATCAAGGGTTCCAAGACTGACAGAGGTGGGTTTTCAACTCCTGATCTACAATGTCTGTGTGACCCTGGACATTTCACTTCACTTCTCTGAGCTTCATATACTCAAGAAATAGGTGATATCACCTAGATTTGTTGTGAGAATGAAAGGTGCTTGGAAGAGGTTAGGGAAATCGCAGCTACTATTAGTCCTCTGATGCCCCTGAGGCTTTGGATAAGGTGATCTCCAGGAGAACTACAAATCCCCACGGGGGAGCAGGCAGCGGTCACCAAAAGGGAGGGGACTGGCTATATCCACCCACTGAGGCACCCAGGCTGAGTGCTAGGGGCTCTGGGTGGCACTAGCCATCCAGGGAAACCCCTCTGTGCTTTTGGGGGCAGATCTTGCCATGGATCTGAGTCTGTAGCTGCCTTGCTTGTATCCTTGGACCAGTGGGAGGAAGCTAAGGGCTCCATGGGGTGAGATCCTAGAGGATCAGGATGGACATTCCTCAAGGAAGCGTGGAGTAGGTTGTGTTTGGTAGCCAGAGGCACTGGAGGCTTGATTTCAGCTCTGCCTTGGCTGTGCTACCTGGGGAAGTGTGCTTAACTGGTACACGCCTCAGGTGTCCCATTTGGAAGATGGAACTCATAACCCCTCCATCATAGGAGTAGGTGGGATCTGATGGAGATGCCAGGTCTTAGTGACTGGTGCCAGGGCCCCTCTTCCCTGACATCTGTGGGCATCCCGGGCCTGGGCTACCCTCTGGAAGGGCCCAGTTTGTGGGGGAAGGGAGAAAATGTTCTGAGTTGAGGAATGAGCAAAGTAGCTCATTTTCAAGTCCAATTCCCCACATTAATGAGTTTTGCTGAAAAGCCCCACGCAAGCACTTTTCCTGCCACTTTGCCAGATTTTATTCTCGCTGATAACACAAATACGGGCGGCTGCTCGAGATAGATTACTGCTGTTGGCAGTGGGACGAGATGGTGCCGTTGAACCACTGGGCCCGGGGCAGAGCAGAATGGACTTTGTTCTGATGGGCGTCCCCATTTTGATGTGTTTCTCCTTCACCAGCCTTGGCTTTCACCCATCCTGTCCGGGTACACCCAGCAGACAGGTAAATATAATCTTCAACCTAAGGGATCACCTTGGAAGAGGAAGGGAGGTGACACCTCTGGGTCTGGCTGCTGCACTTCCTTTGAGGCCATATTGGGTCTTTGGAAGGAATCATCTTAAGAACTAGGGTCAGTTTACCAGGTTTCCTGGCAACAAGCAGGACATTGATGGAGCAGGACGCTGAACTGGTTAGCTTTGATGAAGGAGGGGCATGGGAAAGAAGGGCTCACACAGTGGTGCCTGTTGGGACCCAGATCACATTGCAGGCTTTTGCAACTCTATATGATGGAGAAGGGCTCTTGGACTTGGAAAAGATCTTCGTAGCTTTGGTCTCCAGGAGGGCTGACTCCACCCTCCTCACCAGCCAAGAAACCACAAGGCGAGTTTTCTCCCACATCACTCGCCTCATACTCCACCCATCCCACACACTTCAACAGGACAAGAAAACGGGGGCTGCGGTTGCCGTCAGCGCCGGGTGAGCAACATAAAGCAAATGAGAAACCAAGCGGGAGTAAAAATCATCCAGCCGCCTTGCAGACAATCCTTGCCATCTTTCACAAGAAACTCCAGTCATTTTCTTTAAATGGAAGATTCTTATCTGAAAAAAGCTTTATATATAACTTGAAGGCAAATCAAATGAAGAAATAAAGGCTCTAATATAATTCTAACTCTGGCCCCAGAGGAATTCTAGATAAACACACATCTTAGGTTTCTCTTTTGATATTATATCTTCTAAAATAAGATATTTTAGACATAAAATATATAATGAATAACACAATGAACATCATGTATCCAGCAACCGCTTTATGAAATAAACATGACAGTTTCAGTTGAAGCTCTTATTAAACTCTGCCCAGTACTGATCTGTGTTCCCGGGCCCAGGGCTCCCACACCCCCGATCTGCTGTGGGTCTGTCATGCCCATTCTTGTATGGGCTTGTGTGCTCTTACTACAATATATGTATCCATAAACAACACATAGCAGTGGTTTATATGTTTTTCAGCTTTGTACAAATAATACTATATAGCAACCCGCTCCAGTATTCTTGCCTGGAGAATCCCATGGACAGAGGAGCCTGGTGGGCTACAGTCCATAAGGTTGCACAGAGTCAGACATGACTGAAGTGACTTAGCACGCATGCATGTGCATTAACTGTATGTGCTTTTTCTTTACAAAATGGTAAACGTTTGAGGTTTATCCATGCTGAATCAGCAGCTCTGATCCAATCATTTCTCTGTCATGCAGATGGCCATTTTGGTTTTCTCCAATTGCTGCTATTGCAAACAAAGCTTAATGAGCATCTGAGTTCATATCTCCTTGTGCGCACATGAGAGAGATTCCAGACACACGCCTAGAGGGGAAATGGTTGGGTCAGGTGTGGGCCCAGCCACTTCTGCAAGCAGGTTAAGTGGAACAAGTGAGGTGATGCCACAGAGACCCACTAGTTGAGAACCTCGACAGTCTACGTGACAGGAGACACTTTGCCCAGGGGCAGGGGCATCCACACTAACGAGGTCAGACCATGATCAAAGTGTCCAGAAGCTTTATCCCAAGAGAAGGACATACGGTGAAGGGGGTGGCTACATGTGTGAGTGGTTTTGTGTGTGTCTGTGTGGTATGTATATGCATATGTACATGTAGATGTCCCCACACTCCTATATGTGTGTGTGTATGCGTGTATAATATCCATGGGAGCAGTGTTCAAAGAATGTTGCCTTTTGAGAAGCACATCCTGGCACCTAGAAAACTGCCTAGATCATTCAGCAAGCATTTATTGGCTGAAACCCACCATGCGTGGATATGTGTATGTACACCCTGTAAGTGTACTGGGCACAGGTGTGCCTCCCAGATCAGGGGGTTCTGAGAGCTGGGATGTTGTAGCTGGGAGCAGAGACATGGCCTGCACCCCAACCCCTCCGTGCAGATGGAAAAGCATACCATCAAGCCAGGAAGAAAAGCCAAAAGTTCTGAAGCTTGAAACAGAGGGTGCACCCCGTCTGCATTTCTGAGCAAAGATCTAAGAGGACAGTTCTTGGTAATTAAACAAAGGACAAACCCAAAAGAAAACCCAGAGGACGGCGTTTGGTCATCTTCCCCACAATAATAAAACTCCTCCTCAGCAAGTTTGAAGAACCAGCACAATGGAAGCCAAAGAATAACAAATAGAAGCAAAAGGATTCTTTTAAACAATTAAACAGGCAAGACAGAAAAACCAGTGCTGGAAAATGATAAGCAAAAGTCAGGTCTTGAGTAACCACTGAATCAGAGGGAGGCTCAGTTCTCTGGACTTTGGCTGTCCTTGACCTTAGGTTATCACCCTTGCCTTCCCAGGCCACAGCAGTTTGGGGGACAACGAAGAAGAGATAGTCGTCTCAGCTGCTTCAGACTTTGTGTCCCCATGATAGGAATATACCAGGCAGCAGGGATTCCTCTAGGAGAGATGATGAAGTCAATAGACAGGAAGAGAACCATGTGGGAGACCAGGATACGTAAGCGGCCGGGGAATATAGGTGAGCAGGCAGGCTGATGGTTCAGTATTAGAGGGCTGACTGCCAACTCAGCAGAGAGAAGGCACAACCCATTGGTCAGACTAAAACAGTAGAGTTCTGGCCTCTGGGTCAGCTACTGGCAAGAATAAGGCAAGGCAAGCGCTAGTTGGAGCGAGGCTACAGGCTCTGGAGCTGGAGAAAGCAAAAGTGTTAGTGGCTCAGTTGTGCCCAATTCTTTGCAACCCCATGGACTATAGCCTGCCAGGCTCCTCTGTCCATGGGATTCTCCAGGCAAGAACACTCGAGTGGATTGCCATTCCCTTCTCCAGGGGATCTTCCTGACCCAGGGACCGAACCTGAGTCTCCTGCTTTGCAGGCAGGCAGATTCTTTACTGTCTGAGCCACCAGGAAATTTCCTGGAGCCAGAGGGCCAGGGTCAAATCCTGGGGCTGCCATCTGCTACACATGCACCCTTGGCAAGTTACTCACTCTCTCCAAGCCTAAATTTTGTTACCAGTGAAATGGGAATGACATTGATAGGTGATGTTTTTGGTGCCTACCACAAGCCAGGTGTTGCCCTCAGAGCTATTTACATATCACATAGGCAGGTTTCCTAGTGCAACCTGCTTCATAGAAGAGGAAAGCAGGGCTCGGAGAGATGCTTCCTGGAACTGTTGTGAGAACCTCAAATGCACAGCATGTGCAGGATGCCTCACACAGCTGTCTGTGCTGGGACGGTGGCTCCGTAGTGGGGCCGGGGCTCAGGCCGGATGCCTGGACGGAGCCACAGCACAGGAAGTGGTCAGGCCACCCGTCTTACCTGGGGGTTGAGAAGGGCAGGTGCCAGGTCTCAGAACCAAGGCAGGACCTGCCTTTGAGACCCTAGCCTGTCCGTTTACTGCTCCAGCGCCCCCCACCAAAGGCCTGCTGTGGACTAGCCGCTGTCCCCCACTCGCTGTGTGTCTTGTGCTTTCCCAGGCGACTATGATTCACTCTCTCTGGGAATGATGCCGCCTGCCCAGATGGCTCAGTGGTAGAGCTGGGTTTCCAGCCCCAGCCATGTCCCCCGCTCAACCCTCGGCTCTCTCCCTGGCCCCACGTACCCACTTCCATCTCCTCTACCCGCTTTCCTGATAATCTCGATTTCAAGTTGTATCTGCCTCCAGCTCCACCGACCCTGTCCCGCGTCGTGCTGGAGACAAACCTGACGGCAGCACCATCTCACAGCCCTGAATTTTAGTTTGAAGAAGCTAAGAATGTAAGCATTTTTAAACACCTTTAAAAATGAGAGAATTTGCTCCCATAAAACCTAAGTCTCACTCTTGTAAGGTAATAGGGTAGGCCTGTGCCTGGCATGCAGATTGCCTCGCTTGGTACTTTACCACCGTCAGACTGGCGTAGTAACCAGAGAAGGAGCTCACGCAGACAGACACACAGACAGTCACGTGACACATGTGAGCTAATGCACACGGAGACCAGCCCATGCTATCAGACACAGCACGTGCCACACACACGGACTCACAAACACAACATGGGAGCCTGGCTCACGGCCCACACTCGGCCCTTACACAGCACACTAACTCCACGTGCAGAGGCCAGGAGAGGCCCCCTACTGTCGTCCCTGCCTGGTGGGGTGCAGCCTGTGGTTGAGAGTTGAGTGGCGGCCTTCTCTCCAGTCTAGGAAGACCCGTCATCCCCTGACCCATGCCGGTTGTGGTGCTGAAGGTGGGGTGGAACCATGAGAGAGGCGGAGAGTCTAAAACACAGATGTCCCACCTCCCAGCAACCTCCCAGAGCTTCGGTTAATCTCTGACCCTGGTGACTATATCTATTTATTTCCAGCAGAATAAATAATCGATCAGTATCGATTTTCTAAATAAAACACTGCTTTGTGCACTCTGGCACAAGAAGCAAGTGCTGGAGGCTGGAGTTCTGGAGAAGGAAACTGCTTGAGTCTCTGCCTCTAGCTGGCCTTTGAGCGGACACCTGGTCCCTCCCCAGAGATCAGGGTGGGATCAGGGAATTTGAGGCATGGGACCCTCACCCCACTCCAGAAGACCCCAGGCTCCTGATGTCTTCCTCCTTTACCCAAGAAAGAATTGATGGCCTTCAAACCTCATGGGGTAAGGGATCTAGATCAGTGTTTTGCAAACTTTTCTTTGTTATCACCCTGGGGACCTACCGTTGGTAATCAGTAATTAATGCTACAGATTTACCCTATATCCCTGGAAGCCACGAGCCATTGTAATAACTGAGATGATTCCTCTTCCTCCTTGGACAGAACCAGCCTGTGATCCCGGGGGCCAATCTTTCCCTGATTGAAATGTTCCTGCTCTGTTTCAGTGAGCCCCAGGAGAGAAAGCCCCCAGCACTTTTAAGGGGGGCCTGTTCTCCCATCAGAGAAGCTGGGACCCAGAGAACCAAAGGCAAAGGGAGCAGCATGGAGTCCGGCCAGAATGATTAGGTCTCTGGAGATTTCTTACAGGAAAGAAAATGAGCTGACCTTCCTGGTCTCCAAAAAGTAAGGAAACTGCAGCAGTGGAGATGGATGCAGATGTCAGGAAGCAGTTCCTGGCACCCCAGAGCTGATAAGTACCATGGGGGCTCGAGGTAATTACTTGTTTATTGATTGGTCGAGAGCAAGAGGGAAGCATCACAGGATGGATGAAAAATGAGGTGTGGCAGGGGGAGGGCCCAGGCAGACAGCTCACTGCTCAGCACCCGGCCTGATTGGCTCCGAGACTGTGGGCAAGACACCAAAGCACCTCTCTGAGCCTCTGTTTTCTCACCTGCAAAATGGGGTGAAACCTATCTTCGAGCTTGGTGGTGAGGGTGACATTGCAGGATGCCTAGCACCAGCCTTGCAGATTCTCTGCCAAAGTGAGCTTTTGTTTGATTTTCTTTTCTTTGATATCCTTCCCAGGTTTATTCTCCAGCCTTCTTGAGCCTGCTCCATCTTCTCCCACAGCATCTTTAAGACAGTCGGGGATCCCTGAGAGTGTACGCATCCCCAGCCCACTGTGCACAGCCCTGAACTTGACGTAAAACACAGGACAGCTATATTTTACGGAAAACTAACCGTTAAGGGTTGGACACGACTGAGCGACTTCACTTTCATTTTTCACTTTCATGCACTGGNTCCCCTGACCCATGCCGGTTGTGGTGCTGAAGGTGGGGTGGAACCATGAGAGAGGCGGAGAGTCTAAAACACAGATGTCCCACCTCCCAGCAACCTCCCAGAGCTTCGGTTAATCTCTGACCCTGGTGACTATATCTATTTATTTCCAGCAGAATAAATAATCGATCAGTATCGATTTTCTAAATAAAACACTGCTTTGTGCACTCTGGCACAAGAAGCAAGTGCTGGAGGCTGGAGTTCTGGAGAAGGAAACTGCTTGAGTCTCTGCCTCTAGCTGGCCTTTGAGCGGACACCTGGTCCCTCCCCAGAGATCAGGGTGGGATCAGGGAATTTGAGGCATGGGACCCTCACCCCACTCCAGAAGACCCCAGGCTCCTGATGTCTTCCTCCTTTACCCAAGAAAGAATTGATGGCCTTCAAACCTCATGGGGTAAGGGATCTAGATCAGTGTTTTGCAAACTTTTCTTTGTTATCACCCTGGGGACCTACCGTTGGTAATCAGTAATTAATGCTACAGATTTACCCTATATCCCTGGAAGCCACGAGCCATTGTAATAACTGAGATGATTCCTCTTCCTCCTTGGACAGAACCAGCCTGTGATCCCGGGGGCCAATCTTTCCCTGATTGAAATGTTCCTGCTCTGTTTCAGTGAGCCCCAGGAGAGAAAGCCCCCAGCACTTTTAAGGGGGGCCTGTTCTCCCATCAGAGAAGCTGGGACCCAGAGAACCAAAGGCAAAGGGAGCAGCATGGAGTCCGGCCAGAATGATTAGGTCTCTGGAGATTTCTTACAGGAAAGAAAATGAGCTGACCTTCCTGGTCTCCAAAAAGTAAGGAAACTGCAGCAGTGGAGATGGATGCAGATGTCAGGAAGCAGTTCCTGGCACCCCAGAGCTGATAAGTACCATGGGGGCTCGAGGTAATTACTTGTTTATTGATTGGTCGAGAGCAAGAGGGAAGCATCACAGGATGGATGAAAAATGAGGTGTGGCAGGGGGAGGGCCCAGGCAGACAGCTCACCGCTCAGCACCCAGCCTGATTGGCTCTGAGACTGTGGGCAAGACACCAAAGCACCTCTCTGAGCCTCTGTTTTCTCACCTGCAAAATGGGGTGAAACCTATCTTCGAGCTTGGTGGTGAGGGTGACATTGCAGGATGCCTAGCACCAGCCTTGCAGATTCTCTGCCAAAGTGAGCTTTTGTTTGATTTTCTTTTCTTTGATATCCTTCCCAGGTTTATTCTCCAGCCTTCTTGAGCCTGCTCCATCTTCTCCCACAGCATCTTTAAGACAGTCGGGGATCCCTGAGAGTGTACGCATCCCCAGCCCACTGTGCACAGCCCTGAACTTGACGTAAAACACAGGACAGCTATATTTTACGGAAAACTAACCGTTAAGGGTTGGACACGACTGAGCGACTTCACTTTCATTTTTCACTTTCATGCACTGGAGAAGGAAATGGCAGCCCACTCCAGTGTTCTTGCTTGGAGAATCCCAGGGACAAGGGAGCCTGGTGGGCTGCCGTCTATGGGGTCGCACAGAGTTGGACATGACTGAAGCGACTTAGCAGCAGCAGCAGCAGCAACCATGTGTCAGGCATGGTACCAGGCATTAGATAAGACGCTGTTTCATGTAATGCTGTTCTGGTTTTCTGTTGCTGCCTACAAATACCCTGGAACTGTGACATAAAGTAATACCAGTTACTTATTTTTCTCACAAATCTAGGGGTTGACCAGGCTCAGCTGAATCATTCTCACTCAGGGTTTGCCCCGATGAGTGCTGGTCAGGTGGGGTAAAGGCATCTCGCTCAGCAGACAGTGGATGCTGGCTGTCACCTGACCTCAGCTGGGAGAGGAGAAAATGCCCACACGTGGCTTCCTCACAGCAGAGAGGCAGACAGACAGAGTGAGTTTGATGGAAGTCTTGTTGCTTTTTATGACCCAGCCTTGGGAGTCAAGCAGCTTCACTTCCACAACATTCTTTCCACTAGAAGCAGGTCATTGAATTCAGTCCTTAGTCAAGAGACAGAAGTGCCAGTCTTGAAGGGAGAAGTGCCAAGGGTTTCAGATGTGCTTTAAAATCACAGTCATCCATAAAAATCCGGCAACTTATCCATTATTGTCTCAATACATAGAAGAGGAAGTTGAAGTTCAGAGCAGTTTTGTAATTTGCAGAAGAAACAGTTTCACTCTCAAGTGGAGAAAGAGTTCTGCCTTCAGGCAACTTATAGAAAACAGGAGACCTACCCAAGAGGGTATCTCAAGCAGAGGGAAGCCATTGGGAGCCCCTCTATCAGGGGAGCCCCAACCCTGCCTTCAGGGAGCCCCAGTCAGAGGGGAGACACAGTCTTGCCCTCAGGGATCTCTCAGTTTGATGAAGGGCTCAGAGTCACTTAACTTTAGGGATTTTTTTGATTGTTTCTGCACTCATTGATCATAGCTTCTTGATTTCTTCATTTACCTTGGATGATACTTGGCTTCATAGCTTGCTTTGGAATATGGAGCGTATCTCTACCAATGTCTTTTAATTAATTAATTAATTAGGCTGCCCCAGATCTTAGTTGAGGCATGTGAGATCTAGTTCCTTAGCCAGGGATGGAACTCAGGCCCCTTGCATTGGACCACTGGGCTATGAGAAAATCCCAGAAATAAAATGAATTTAAACTTTTCTATGTCTACAGGTCAGGATTTCAATCCTCAAGTACTGGAAAGAAGCTTGGACTGCGAATGGGGTTTTACTCCCACCCCTGGAAACAACCTAGGAGGCCACTTTCCTCCTCCAGACCTCCATCCACACCATGGCAACCCCCTGGCATCATTAGAATCAGTGATATGTCAAAGACAAATCCTGTGCATGGAATGCATAGCTGAACCAGGGTTAGAACCCAGACCCTACAAGGTGCATAGCCCAAGGCTGTCTGAGGAATGTTTCCATGGGAGGGTTAATCAAGTGGGTGGAAGGTCCTAGTGGGTTTCTGGAGGATGGAGAGAGTCAGAGCGGAGCTGGTGAGGAAGAGCAGAATTCCCACTCATTCCCAGGGAGGTGCCAGGTTCCACTCTTTCCTCCACGTGCCTCCTTTTCTGACTTGGTCTCCAGAGCTCCCAGGGCCTCTGCCCTCCTGCAGCAGGTGTGGGGAGGTGTCATATGTACATTTGGACAGGATTCTGAGGCTGGAATTTGTAAGGAGCTGGAAAGAGGCCAGAGTCCTCGGTAAGGCACGTCTCCTCTAGGAGTCCCATCTCCTCATCTGAACGCTGGAGACAGATCCACACCCCATGTCCACCCCCCAGTGTGGTTGCAAGGGTGAATCTCCCTGCGCTGGTGTGCACCTACTTGGTGGCAGGAAATTCTGCTGAGGTTATGTTTGTTTTAAATTTTCACAGCAGCATTTGGAATCTTGTCCCCATTTTGCAGAGGGGAAACTGAGGAGGTTCACCTGGAAGAGCTAAGACTTGTAGGTAGTAGTGTCAGAGTCAGCACAGACTTTTAGCATCTATTCACTCACTCGGCAAATACACTTTGCCACTCCAGGCACTGTGCCAGACCCCAGGCAGAAAGCACTGACCCAAGGGTCTGGGTCTTGCCCTCCCGAGGTGACAGTTTGGAGTGGAAGACAGGTTTACAGACAGGTGACCAGGAGGGCGCTGAGTGTTCCACACGTTGAGAACCTCAGGGCGCTACAGGGCAGCCATGAGGGGAACCCGCTGGGATGGAGACAGAGGAGGGTGTCCGAGGAAGTGATGTGCACGCTGGCGTTTCCAGGAGGAGCTAGAAGACACTGACTTACCAACTGGAGGAAGCATTGGGAGTTCCCCTGTGTCAGCAAGACCAGGGACAAGGGCCAGCTTCTCTCTGTGGGCACTGAGAAGGATGCTGGGCTGGGAGGCCTGTGGAGCTGCCCTCTCCATCATGGGAGAGAGGGGGGCTTAGGTCCTCTGTGCAGTCTGGACCCTGAAGGTGGGTCAAGACAGCAAAGTCTCCAAGTCACTCTGGACAACCCACTCTGGACCAGTCACTGGGGACATGCTGTTAGCCCCTTATCTCTTATTTTGGGTGAAAGAGGATGCCCCTCACATGTTCCCCTACCTGCCTCACCACAAAACAGACTGGTGTGCCCACCAAAAACCTGGACCTGATCTCCAAATTTACTTCTGCCTTTCCTCTGGCTTCATTCATTCCATGCCATTCTTTCTGGGTCTCTTGATCTATGCCTCCATTTCCTTATCTGTAAAATAGATCTAATAAAAGCACCCCTATCATGGATTGCTCAAAGATTAAAAAAGCTAATATAAGTAAAGTGATTAGAACAGTCCTCAGCACATGGTAATCGCCCAACAAATGTTATTTACATGTTACGATAGTCATTCCATAGATAGCAGCTGGGTCACTCTTTCTGTTTAACCCCTTTCAAAAGCATGTGTGTAATTTTGGGTGGTAATGGTGATAACAGGCTTGCCCAGTGGTAATGAATCTACTTGCAATGCAGGAGACCTGGGTTTGATCCCTGGGTGGGGAAGATCCCCTGGAGAAGGAAATGGCAACTCACTCCAGTATTCTTGCCTGGGGAATTCCATGGACAGAGCAGCCTGGGGGGCTACAGTCCACGGGGTTGCAAAGAGTCAGACAGGACTGAGTGACTAAACAATAACAATGGTGAGGCCTGTGATTATGATATAAGGCGTGGCTTCAGTGACGGTGATGGTCAGTTTTCACAGTGGTGATGGTGGTGAGAATGACATGGCAATGATGAAGACCCCCTGTGGTGGTCAGTGCCACCCTGCAATGGCAGCTTTGGGGGGCACATGTTTTCATCCCGAGAACATGCTCTATGTCTTGGTTCCTCCCAGCTCAATCTCAGCTTAACCTGGTAACCAGCACACAATGGGTACACAAAGCATGTTTGCTGGATGGATGTCAGACCCCATCCCAGACAGATCTCTCTCAGAACCTCATCATCACAAGAAAAGAAACCCCACCCTTTCTTATAGTAACTGTTTTATCTCTCCTGACTTAGTTAAGAGATCCTGGTTTCTTTACCCAAACCACTCTCACTGCAATGGAAAGTTCTTCACCCCTCCTGCTCTGCGGCGGGAACAAACTGGTGACACCTCACCTTTTTCTGGAGCCCCATGCTGATACAGGAGCTGATGGAAGGCATCAGCCCTGCCCCGCAAGATGTGGCTGGGGGTGCTCACTATTGATTGTCAGTGATCAAGAGATGCTTGTGGGGAAAGGAGAACTCCCGCTTCTGCAGGACATCAAGGACCAAACAACTCCAAAAGGTACTGGAGCCACACTCCCTGAGGGGTCAAATCATTCAGGGAGAGCCTGATCTGCCCGGGTCCCCCACCTGAAAGCAGATCCTTCTCCAAGCAGCCCCACCCTTTTGGTGAGCACTCTCTAAGTGGCCAGAAGCCACACCCTCTTCTCCATCCACCACCATAAAGAACAGAATGGGCCAGCCAGGTCTCAGACCAAAGGCAAACAGGCCAAGACTGCTGGCTGTCATTTAAAATCTGTTCTGTCCCCTCTTCCCTTTCTATTAGGATGTCTGCTGTTTAGCCGGGGACAGGATCGTCACCAATGGCGTAAAGGCAATCTTTCTTGGCCTTAATTGCAACTTGGGATTGGGCTCTGGTGGCTCAGATAGGAACAAATCTGCCTGCAATGCAGGACACCTGGGTTCCATCCCTGGGTCAGAAGGATCCCATGGAGAAGGGAAAGGCTACCCGCTCCAGTATTCTTGCCTGGAGAATTCCACGGACAGAGGAGCCTGGCAGGCTACAGTCCATAGAGTCACAAAGAGTCAGACACAACTGAGCAACTTACACTTTCACTTGCATGGACTATATGACCAACTTTTGGCCAATGGGATGTGAAGAAAAAAATAAAAGTAAAGAATGCAACTTCTAGAGAATGTCATTAAAAGGAAGGGAGTATGTACTTCTTCCCTTCTCTTGCCTTGCTGGCTGGAATGTAGACATAAAGGATGTGGCTCCAGCAGCTATCCTAAACCATGAGGTAATGTGGGTCTAAAGGCCATGAATGGTGGGGAAATAGGATAGAAGGAGCCTGGATACCACGTCACACTTTGGCAGTCTGGGAATGACTCCTGGATTTCTTAGCAGTGAGAGAGAAATAAATCTCTCTTATTTAAGCCACTGATATTTTGTTCATTTGTTCATTTTCTGTTACTACAGACTAAACCTGATTCTAACTGACACATCCATGGACTGAAACTAGTTCCCAGGCATATTTCACTTGCCTACACACCAATGTTCATATGTTTTAAATTTGAGTCCCACATTTTAAAACCAAGTTTTTTTTTTTTTTCACATAAAAATTTGAATTGTGATTTCTTCTGAAACTGCAGTTCAGCCTGGTGATATTGGAAGAAGCTGAGTAATAGCTGCCCTTTTCTGCTAGAACCCGGGTCCTTCTGTTCATCACAGTCTCTGCTGAGCCCCTTTCACTCTATATTCCTCCCTGGTACCAATGGCTCTGGGCTTGAGTCCCTGGGGCAGGTTCTCACTGTCCACACTCAATTCCTGAGGAACCCTCCTCACCCTGCTTTCTCCACTTTAGCCCCTTACACACCATCTAGAACCAATCAGAGTCCTACTCTCTGGCCCAGCCATGGGGTGGGAACTTTCTCAGGTGGGGAATTATAGCTAGAAGCAAAAGTCAGGTGAGGAACAGGTCTGGGACTGGAGTAGGGGCTTATCCTTGGCCACCAGTAAGTCTGTGGCAGAACAGACCTGGAGTCTGGAGTCCTGAGCCCCAGCCTGGTGACCCAAGCTCCTGAGTGTTTGGAAGACAAGGTTCTGATAGAAGAACTTTCCTCAGAAGAGATAGTTTTTCCGTTCTCCTAAAACAAAAATGAAAACAGAAACAAAACCCGCCCCACCCACTGTGTCCAAATCCAGGCAGTGGTGGGAGAATGTGGACAAGAAGTTGCATGGGTGGCATCCTGGTAAAGACAGGCCACCTGCCTGCCTCTCTGAACCCTAAGCTGTGGCAAGGACAGAGGCCACCTCGCAGTGAGAGCTGCTCTAATTCAGTCCTAGGCGAGGAGTCCCTTCTCGAAGAGCTCCAAAGTTGGAACTCTTTCATTCTGTCATCCCCAGCTCGTGAAGAGCCTAGTATGTGGAAGAGGTCAAATGAACATTGATGAATGGATGAGCTAACAAGAAAATGAATGAAAGAAACAGAGTTCAGGGCTTGTGCAATAGGATGGATGCAGGCATTGCCTGCAGGTGAGTTCAGTCGTGTTTGACTCTTTGCGACCCCCTGGACTATAGCCCACCAGGCTCCTCTGTCCATGGAATCTTCCAGACAAGAACACTAGAGTGGGTTGCCATTTCCTCCTCCAGGGGAATCTTCCTGACCCAGGAATCAAGCTCACGTCTCCTGCATCATCTCCTGCATTGGCACGCGTGTTCTTTACCACTGCGCCACCTGGGAAGCCCTCAGAAGGATGGCAAGGACACAAAAGCTCCCCTCCCCCTCACAGGGGGTTCCTGTTCTTAGGAATTACCAGCGATTCCGGAACAGAGGTTCTGGGCCTGCGGGTTCCAATCCCCTCCCTTTTCCCTTGACTCTGTAGACCCCTCCTGANGACACAAAAGCTCCCTTCCCCCTCACAGGGGGTTCCTGTTCTTAGGAATTACCAGCGATTCCGGAACAGAGGTTCTGGGCCTGCGGGTTCCAATCCCCTCCCTTTTCCCTTGACTCTGTAGACCCCTCCTGAGTGGAGGAGAGAGCCTAGAAATAAAGTTCCCAGGTGGCCATGGCCGCCTCCTCAATGGCACCCTGCTATTTGTGGTTCCTGCTGGCCCCGGGAAGGGACTAAGATGCGGTGCTGCCCCATTTCAGCACCACAGTGACCGATGGGAAATTGCTCCACTATTAAGACCCATGCTTTGTCTCTACAAGCAGAAAAATTAACTAGAACAGCTAATTAATCAGAGAAATGTGCAACATCTCTGTTATTTTTAATTCCTCGCCCACATTAATGCATTATTGGTTTGCTTTAAAACTAATTCACAGCCCGGTCTTGATTCCCTTATCTCAAGGTTGCCAGCTCCGGGCTGGACGTGAAGTAAGCTCTGCTGCTGATTCCCCAGTCCTTCAAATCTTCTCAAAGCACATTAGAGTCACATAAACAGGACATGTAATGAGACAGCCCTACTTTGCTTTGATACTTTTAATTACCAGCCTGAGAAAGACAGGGAAGAGGCGAGGAGGCCCAGGAGAGACGCCTGGGGCCTGGCGATGCACACTCGTTGCCTGCTGCAGGAATAAAGTCACAACCAGCTGGCTCTTCTCTGAACACCTTCTCTGTCTCAGGGGTGCTGGTGGTTTCCAGCAACAGAGAGGCACCGGGAACATGTCTAGTAGATATGTGACCTATGCCGATCAAAGTACACAGAAAGGGGTGCTGGTGGTTTCCAGCAACAGAGAGCCACCGGGAACATGTCTAGTAGACATGCGACCTATGCTGCTCAAGGTACACAGAAAAAGGTCCCCCTTTTTTTGGAATGTAAGTTTCCTTTGCCTCACAGAAGGCTGGCAATTTGACAAGGACACTTCCTGAATAGGAGATGCCAAGCAAGGACTTTCATCTTCCTCAGGCAATCATGTATTCAGTTGACTGACACTTTATGAGCACCTGTTGTGTGCCAGGCACTGTCTCAGTTACTGATGATACATCAGTGAACAAAAGAATCACTGATTCTGGTCCTCACAGAGTGGCTACTCCAGCAG
This sequence comes from Neotragus pygmaeus, assembly GCA_006410875.1. Lineage (NCBI taxonomy): Eukaryota > Metazoa > Chordata > Mammalia > Artiodactyla > Bovidae > Neotragus > Neotragus pygmaeus. The sequence continues at coordinate 197,507 of SJYV01039230.1, read as the reverse complement.
GAAAAAGATATAACTATAAGCACAATAAAGAGGTACATTACATAGTGTGTCCCTGGGTCTTGGGTTTCTACACATCTTACAAGTAAGAAACTAATTGCTTCTTGTTCTGAATTTTTCTTTCAAGGATGTTTGTGGAGCAAACAGCCTTGGAAGTTAGAGGTTGTGTCCCTGCTGCCGCGGAGGGAGGCGTGCTTTCTGTCCAGTTTAGTAAAATTATTGTCTCTTCTGGAGCAAAGGACAGGCGTCCTGTCCATTATGAACAACTTGCCTTCCTGAGCAGCCATTCCCCTCCTGTAACATTACCCATCACGTGGGCAGATCTCATCCAGTCCTCTTTACATCACCCTGTGAGAACCGGGGCTCAGGAAACCAGTGTGAGAATTACACTAGATAAGGTGAGATGAGATTTGTGCCTCCCCCCGCATGCTAGTGAAAATGATCAATAACACCACCTCTGCCCTCAGAGACACATAAGTCAGCTTCAAGGCACAGCCCAGGACCGTTGTTGTTGACAGACTTGTCCTGACTTCCTCCCGGCAGGTCCAGGTGGAGTCACCTGTAGTCAGCACACTTAGCACATCAGGAGGGCTTCTAAAAGAAGGAAGCAGCAGACACGAGTTCCATCCTCCCTGGGTCGGGAAGATCCCTTGGAGAAANGACAGACTTGTCCTGACTTCCTCCCGGCAGGTCCAGGTGGAGTCACCTGTAGTCAGCACACTTAGCACATCAGGAGGGCTTCTAAAAGAAGGAAGCAGCAGACACGAGTTCCATCCTCCCTGGGTCGGGAAGATCCCTTGGAGAAAGAAATGGCAACCCACTCCAGGATTCTTGCCTGGGAAATCCCATGGACAGAGGAGCCTGGTGGGCTACAGTCCAAGGGGTAGCAAAAGAGCCAGACACGGCTTAGTAACTAAACAGCAAGCATTGTGGTCAAAGGCAAGGGACCAGACCACATGCGCCCTGAAGCCCTCCCTGCCTGCTCTGCCCTGAGGACCGCTGACTCCTCTCACCCCCAGTCACAATAGTCCCTTGCTCCCAGCGTGGGGCCAAGGTCTCTCTCATGCTCCCCTCGGTGTGGTCTTTGTCTCCCTAACCAGACTGCGAGCCCAGGGCAGGTACCACATGTCTGAGTGTCTCCGATCTGTCACACAGCTGGCTCTGCTCATCACAAACCATCAATAAATTCTCGGTGACAAGAGCAACAAGCCTCCCACTCAGTGCCAAGCGCAGTCCTTCCGCCACATAAACTGTGCAAGGGTCTGGAGGGAAAGTGGGGCCACGGGGGCCACCTGGTCCTCCTCTCTCCCCTCCAAGCTGTCTTCCCACTCAGCCTGCTCTGGCCTGGCCATTCGCCCTCTTGCGAGGGGCTCCAGCCCCTCCTCCCCCACCCCCACGCATCCCAGGAGAGAAGGAGGTGGAGATGCCTGGTTAAGTACTTTCCTGTCTGCATCCTGCTCCCCCAGCCTCCACGACTATTATTGGTAAGTGAACCAATTTTCTCTCCTGACATCTGTAGCTCTTAGCAGTGAATATATTTGAAAAACCCTTTATGATTACTTGAAATCTGCCCTGCAATTTGATTCCTGATATTTCTCTGTACTCACTGAATGATTCTTTTAACTCACGATTTCTTACACCGCAGGCCTGCCCATGTCCCCACCCCCCACACACCACCTTGGATATTTATCCCCTTCCTCCCACAACCTGCAGAGAGGCAGGCAGGCCAGGCCAGGGCCCACCTCCTCACCCGCACCCTCCCCATCTGCCCCCAACACTGCTACCCCAGATGGACAACCCCCATCTCCAAGCCTCACGCTCAGCCTAGGACTTTGTAAAAAGGAGAATTTCTCAGGGAGCCAAAGTTTCCTTCTCCCCCATCTGCCATGAGCCACATACACCATCTCCTGCCTGGTCTCAGGATTATTTCCAATTCCTTCCAGAACACTTTGCGTTCCAGCCTGGGCACGTGAAGCTGACTTCCTCCTGGGGGAAAAGTACAATTGGGGAATAATACTAGTGATCAGAACAAACTAGAATGGGTTTACAGAATACTGGCCGCTGCAGGGGTGGGGATGTGGGGGGCCTGAGCAAGGCACTGAGCCCTGTGCATGCATGCTGAGCCGCTCAGTCCTGTCAGACTCTTTGCGACCCCATGGACTGTAGCCCACTAGGCTCCTCTGCCCATGGGGATTCTCCAGGCAAGAATACTGGAGTGGGTTGCCATGCACTCCTCCAGGGGATCTTCCTGGAGGAGAAGATCCAGAGTCTTGAACCGGAGTCTTCTGCATTGCGTGAGGATTCTTCACCATCTGAGCTACCGGGAAAGCCTGCGTTGAGCCCTGCTTGGCTCTAAAGACATTGCTGCGATGTCCTTCCACAAGGGCGTTCCTGGTGGCTCAGCTGGTAAAGAACAAATCTACAATGTGGAAGACCTGGGTTCGATCCCTGGGTTGGGAAGACCCCTTGGAGAAGGGAAAGGCTAGCCACTTCAATATTCTGGCCTAGAGAATTGCATGGACTGTGCAGCCCATGGGGTTGCAAATAGTCGGACACTGCAGCAACTTTCACACACTTCACTTTCCACAGTGGTGGTGTTCAGGGTGGGAGGCGGGTGGTGAAAGTTCTAAAGGCACAAAAACGTCGTCTGCTCCAGGTTAGCGCTGCAGACTTCTCCCGGCTACAAGGAGCCTCTGTCCAAACACAGTGCTAAGACAGTGAGTCTTCATGGGGCTTTCCTGCTGTCCAATTGCTGCCAGACCTTCAGGCATTTGCTCTAGACTCCNCAAAAACGTCGTCTGCTCCAGGTTAGCGCTGCAGACTTCTCCCGGCTACAAGGAGCCTCTGTCCAAACACAGTGCTAAGACAGTGAGTCTTCATGGGGCTTTCCTGCTGTCCAATTGCTGCCAGACCTTCAGGCATTTGCTCTAGACTCCAAACACCAAGCAATGGCATCCGACACCATGCCTCTCACTCACTCAGTTATCCGTTCATTTAGCTGATAGTTCCTGATCACCTGGCCTGTGCTAGGGAGCCTGGCTGGAGCTGGGGGGACAAAGCAGGAACGAGCCCGCTTCTGGCCTCCTGAGCTCACAGTCAGACCTGGGAGCAGGACGCAGAAGTGGCAGTGCAAGAAACGGGGTGGCTGGAGGCTCAGAGCCCAGATCCTGGAGTCAGACTGTCTGGGCTTGAAGGCCAGCTACTGCTCTGTTCATAGTGGGACTTTGGGCAAGACTCAGCTGTTCTGGGCCACAATTTCCCCATCTATAACAATATTTACCTCATAGGATTAATATGAGTTGATATATGAAAAGCTGGGGCTTCCCTGGTGGCTTAGCGTAAAGAATCTACCCGCTAATGCAGGAGACGTGGGACCGATTGCTGGTCCAGGAAGATCCCGCCTGCCACGGAGCAACCAAGCCCATGTTGAGGCTGTGCTCAAGGGCCCGTGCTCCGCATCAGGAGAAGCCCATGCACCACCACTGGAGAGTAGCCCCTGCTCTCCACAAGCAGAGCAAGCCGGCGCAGCAGCGACAGCCTAGCACAGTCATGATAAATAGGTAAAATGACGAAAAGCTGTTAGGACAGAGCCTGGCAGATATCAATGCTCCATGAACGTCAGTTATCCCTGCTAAAGGATAGGACTGACCCTGTTTCCTGGTACCGTTGTAGAAAGAGATCTTATTATGTTGATCACCATTGCAGATATTCAAGCTTTCTGTTCTCTGGATAAAAAGGGAGACCAAAGAGGCCCCCTCCATTTCTCAGTAAGAAGCACTGAGAACTGGAGAGATTGAAAAGACCATTTCAGGGGAAACAGAGTGTCCCAAAGAGATGAGCTGAGTTGAAGAGGCATGGTAGAGAGTGGGCAAGGTAATGGGTGTCCCTTGACCCCCATCCTCTCACATCCAGGGAGCGTGCCCTGCTTATGTCCACGCAGGGAGTGGATGTGGGAGTAGGCTCCCCCCAGAGGGACGCATGGGGTAAGATCAGAGGTCTTCCTATGTTCCCTTCTCCTAAAGGGTCATTGCCCTCAACCCCAGGCTTCCCTGATAGCTCATTTGGTAAAGAATCTGCCTGGAATGCAGGAGACCCTCGTTTGATTCCTGGATTGGGAAGATCCCCTGGAGAAGGGATAGGCTACCTGCCTCAGTAATCTTGGGCTTCCCTTGTGGCTCAGCTGGTAAAAAATCCTCCTGCAATGTGGGAGACCTGGGTTCGGTCCCTGGGTTGGGAAGATCCCCTGGAGAAGGGAAAGGCTACCCACTCCAGTATTCTGGCCTGGAGAATTCCATGGGCTGTATAGTCCCTGGGGTGGTAAGGAGCCAGACACGACTGAAAAATTGACTTTCACTTTCCAGGCAGTAGGTGCCTCCAGTCCTGCTTTTTCACTGGCCTTTCTGCGAGCCTATCCACCTGGACTGGCAGGTTCAGAGGGTGGGGCACATCCCCCAGCCAACCTGGAAGGGCCCAAGGCCCAGCACAGGTCTTCTGGCTCATGTCGTCTCCTCTCTGTCCTCAAAATGAGCTCAGCCCTCAGGGCTCAGATCAGCTTGGGGGAGGGGTGGGGAAGCCAGATGCTGAGTCATGAGAACAGTTCTGAGGCTCAGAGCATCCTCTCCTTCCTGACAAGCTACTAATGCAGACTGGGTTCTCATGGTGGAACCAGGCCCACTTGTCCTCCAGGCCCCATCTCTGCATCTACAGCGTCCCCCTACCCCAGATCTTAGCCCCAAGATAACCTGGGCACAGCTGGGGTGCTGTGCTGCTCAGCGAGGTCCACAAGGAGGAGCCAGAGGGCGCCTGATCTCTCTGCACTGTGCAGGGAGGGGCCTCCTGTGAGGTGAGTTGATACCTCCAGGCAAATATTGTTGCTGCAGAACCTAACATGATTTACCTTCACTCAGCAAAATTCTTCAGTCCTTTGCGCTAGTCAGGATGGGCTCTATTGTCCCCATTTCACAGATAAGGAAACTGAGGCTTCTAACAGTGAAGAGGCTTACCCTGGGCATACAGCTCATAGGGGCAGCTAAGACCCTACCGCCATGGTCTCCTAGCTCTTCCTTGGGGCTTGCTGTCCTCTGTGAGATTCCTGCTTACATCGGGTTCACGGCTGAAGAAGAGCTCAGAAACACGGGCGCCCCGGGAGGAAGACCCAGGGGAGAGGCCCCTCAGGGGTTGCCTGCATCCTGTCTCTGGAAGTCAGAAGAATTTGGTTTCTGGGTCTTCCCAGGTCTGCCTTTGCCCTTGTCAGGCAGGCAGCCCGGGTGCAGGTGGCAGGGTAAGTGTGCAGGGCCTTGTTGGCCTGTCCCGAGAGTGAACAGCTGCAGGCTGACACACANGATGGGGAGGGCAAATGCGGTAACTATGGAAAAGATTAATTTGTAGGTTGAGACCCTTAAGGGTTTTCAGTGGTGTTCATGGAATAATCTCAGAGAGTTCATTAAGTCTTCTACTTCTTTCTCCAGGCAAGGAAACTCTAAATCAACTTTCTAAGGGTGCTTATGGGCAGACAGTGATGCAGAAAGAAGATGGTACGACAGATCTCCCATCTCCCGTGTCAGCAGCCCCAGACTTGCCCTACCTCCAGGCCCCTGGAAAGGAGGTGCAGATGGCGGCTTCACTTCTGGCAGTGTCCTCAGACAGAAGGGGGCTCCCTGATGGGCCCCAACAGCTGTCAGGCACCTGGGGAGACTCAAGAGTCCTGTCTCTGATAAGACCTGTCATATGCAGGCATGGACAAGTGTGGATACAGGATAAGGGGCCTGGAGCTGCAGAACCCGTGCTGTCCCACAAGGCAAGGGTGCACAGAGCAGATGGCTGTCTCTTATACACATCTAGATGTGTATAAGAGACAGTCCACTTCCTCAGGGGCTTTATCAAACCTAGGAAAGAGGAGGGGAGGGGGTCCCATGGCCTCCAACTTGTGACTCCTAAGACCAAGGCCCCCCTGCCCTTAGCACCCCTCTCTCTCATTTAGGGAAATCATTCCTGAGTCACATACAGTAGTCACACTCCTCCTAACATTCTCTCATCCAAGATCCTCGTCTGGACTAGGGCGAGGGGTGGGCTGGAACAAGTGGAGGAGGACGAACTGGGACCTTCACCCAAGCCCAGGCCAGTGCAAATGCTCGCATGCAAATGCCCACATGCCTCTTCTCCAGGAACAGGCTGGAGATGCCTGAATAACAGATTATGGTTATCTTAGCTTCTAGCCTGCTCCGTCTCTGCATTTCCTAACCAAGATGCTTGGTGGTGTTAGGGCCATGAGTTAGGCTGAAAATAACAGCCAAGCATGTCCACACCGAGGGAAGCATCACCACCAGTGGGATGCTTCTAGTCCTTCTCCCTGGGGACCAGTCATACTTCTACTCCATCCAGAGCTTGTGGGTCGAGTGACTGTGCTATCAATACAAACGAGGCACGTGGCTGCGCCTGTCCTCAAAGAGCTCCCCCTGGTGGAGAATACAGGAAGCGCATGTCTGTGAAGGCAAGAAAAGGTTGTAGACTTAGTGGGCGGCCCCCAGGTGTTACATCCTACATTCCAGCAGCTAATGCTGGGGATAGGGAGGGAGGCAGAGGAACTTTTAGAGGCAATTAGAACAAGTGCTCGCTTGAGTGGTCCACAGTGAGGACAGTAAGAATGAGAACAGAAAGGCAGTCTAGAAGGAGTGAAGGACCCGGAGGTCTCAAACTCAGTACCGTCCTGGGAGTGGTCCGGTGAGCCTGGCATGGGATGGGTGTAGACTCTGCATCAAAGAGAACTTAACTTACGCCAGTCTCTGGGCCCAGTGCTCTGTCGGCATCTTTTCATTTAAACAGCAACCCTCGAGGATAATGATGGTAGTATTCTCTTCTGCAAATGTGGAAACTGAGGCTCCGGAGTCTGCTGAACTTGCCCAAGCTTGCAGAATTAGCAGGGACAGATGACCAGCCATCTGCTCTGTGGGCCAGATTCACCTGCTGGCTTGGCTGGAGGAGGGAAGGCTGGGGAGCCCAGTGACTCCAGGTCACCTGTGATTGGTCGGATGCAGCTGGACTACAGAACCATACCAGCCTCTCGGGAAAAGCTAAACTGTATGAGGCTGCCCCCGAACCCTCACATCCGTGGTGTAGTAGCTTCCTACACCACAGAATGAGCTACAGGGATGTGATTACTGAGGATGGAAAAAGGTGGAGAGGAGTCTAAAAGGGGAAATGGGGTGTATTAGTCTTCTTGAGTTAAGCCACAGACTGCGTGGCTTAACTATAGAAATGTACTTTCTCACAGCTCTGGAGGCTGAAGTTCAAAATCAAGGTGCGAGAATGGTTGGCTTCCTCCGGGTTCTCACCCCTTGTCTTGCAGAGGGCCGCCCTCTTGCAGCCGGCCCACATGGTCGTCCTTCTGTGTGTGTGGTCTGCTGCTATCTCTGTGTCCTAATCTCCTCTTTTAATAAGGACACCAGTCAGTTCAGATTAGGGCCCACCCAAGGGCTTCATCTTAACTCAGTTACTCATCTAAAGGCCCCATTTCCAAATACAGTCACTTTCTAAGGTACTGTGGCTTAAGGCTTTGATATATGAATTTGGAGGGGGTGCATAATTCAGCCCATAGCACTCCACCCTCTGGATCCCCCCCAAAGCTATGTCCTTCTCACATGCAAAATACATTTACCACCAGCCCAATGGCCCCAAAGTCTTATTCCATCCCAACATCAACTCTAAGCCTCAGAGATATGAAATAGGTCCTAAAGGTAGAAGGAAGTTCAAATAAAGGAAGAAGGTATTGCTGAGGCTATAGCTCCATAAAGCACAGAACAATCTTCGAGTAGGGCTGGGAAAGATCCACTGAAAGCAAAGGGCCTGGCACTAAGGTCTCACCAGGCCAGGACCATCCTCATAGAAGAGGACTGCATTAGTGAGGACAGGGTGGAGTGAGAGGTTAGGAGGATGAGGGGGTTGTGCAAAGCTCTGAGTAGAAGAGATGCATCTGCCCACTCAGCCTCTGCATGGAGACAACTCTGTGTGTGTGTGTGTGTGTGTGTGTGTGTGTGTGTGTGTAAACACCATTATTGTTTTGCACTTTCTGCATCTGCACCTCAGAGACACAGGAGCCAGGATGATGGATCTATTGATTAATATTTTTGTTCACGTCAAGATATGGAATGTGAGTCCCTTTTTAGACACTTTTTGCTGGAGGCAATTGCCTTTACCTTGAATGTTATTGGGCCTCTTTGTGCCCTGATGTCTAGAAGAACACGTTGGCCCCCCCTAGAGAGGCAGAGAGGGACCTGATCCCAGGGGGGAAATGCCACAGGGGCCTGAGCTTTCGGAGTGGGGCCTGTTCTTCGGTCTCTGGGGAAGCCGGCAGAGTCCAGCTTGCCAGCCCCAATCTTGAGTCTTTGGTGACTTGAAGGCCCTCAGAATGACAGGAACTTCAACCTGTGGTTCCCAAACATCATTGCACATGATCATGAGAGGCTTGCTAAAATAACAGACTTCTGGTCTTTTGTTTTGAATGTCTAGGAGTAAGTTGCACAATCCAGCACTTCGACAAGCAGCTCAAGGGAGCTTTATGGCCCATTGATCAATACTTTGAAAGAAACCTGGATCTTCTTGATCCAGGTCTCAAACTCAGTACCGTCCTGGGAGTGGTCCGGTGAGCCTGGCATGGGATGGGTGTAGACTCTGCATCAAAGAGAACTTAACTTACGCCAGTATCTGGGCCCAGTGCTCTGTCGGCATCTTTTCATTTAAACAGCAACCCTCGAGGATAATGACGGTAGTATTCTCTTCTGCAAATGTCCCCTTATCAGCATGACCAACTGGAGAAGGCAGACCCAGAAAGTGATGCGGAGGCGGCCTAACTGTACTACACCCTGGTCACCCCACGTGGCCTTCAAGAAGCAGGAGGACCTCTGTTGGNACGGTAGTATTCTCTTCTGCAAATGTCCCCTTATCAGCATGACCAACTGGAGAAGGCAGACCCAGAAAGTGATGCGGAGGCGGCCTAACTGTACTACACCCTGGTCACCCCACGTGGCCTTCAAGAAGCAGGAGGACCTCTGTTGGGGGGATTATCAACCCTGTCAGACTCACTAGAGGTAACACCCTTCCACAGCTCTGTCAGTGCCCGAGAGTCAAAGACCCTGGGCACACGCCAGCCGCGGATGAAGTTGGGTTTATTACTCGTTGCAGGGAGGGAGAACATACAGGGAGGGGAGGGACCTGATTGTGTCGTAAGAGGACAGAGCTAGAGAGAAGCCATTGGAGGATTTGGGCTTTGGTCAGGAAATTTGCAGGAGAGTCCAAGAAGACAGCAGTCTGCTCAGGACAGAGCTGTCAGAAAGCGGGGCAATCCCAAGAGTGGGTATCTCAGTCAACTTGATCCCTAGGGAGGCGGACACTATAATTAGTGAAAGAGCAGCAGTCAGTCACCTTAGCTGGGAGGAGGGCTGTTTGCTACATTATGGTTTGCACAACATTCATGTCTTGTCTGTGTCCAGGCGTGCTTATGGAATAGACTTGTTTTTGTCTTGTTCTATCATGGTTGCAGATGGCCTTGTCTGATATTAACGTTCTGGGAAATTGTTTACATTCAACAAGAGGGTACCAAGGCCAACTCCCAGACAAGAGGGCTGCTCTTCTCCTTCTCATCACAGGCCCCACCCAGGAAGCTGGGTGTTTTGTGTACTGTCCAAAGGAAGGACAACCGCCTCTACACCGACCTCATCACCAACCCCTCCGCTACTCTGAGTCCCAGTGCGGCTCCAGGTGTTCCTTCCCCGACTCTACACGTGGAGTCGGCTACCTCCTCTGGCTCCTCCCTCTCAGCAACGGTTTTCCTCCCGTCCCTTTAGCCGCTGCTCGTCCTATTGAAAGGCATACCCTGGGCAAAGGAGACACTCCCGCTCTGCTCCTTTATATCTTGATTTCACGTTACTGCTCTGCTGCTGAGTTGCTGTGTAGCTGTGACTGTCACCAATGAGAGACCCCACAGTGACTTCTCCCTGCAGTACTCAGCCCAGCCAGGTGCTCATACAACAGTAGTCAGCGTGATGTGTAAGGTGTTGAAGCTGATGGTGTTTCTAGTGTTGACGGATAACGGTGATGATTGGCTAGCATGGTGGTGATCACTATCAGAGCGACATAGGGTGTTAAGGATAGTGATGGGGGTGGTCATGGAGGTGTAGTGGTGACCATGGTGACAGGGTGATGGTGATGGTACTGTTGGTAGTCGAGATGGTGAAGAGGGCAGTGCTGGAGAGGTGATGACTGTGTTCGTGGCCATCACAGTGATGGGGAGGGCAAATGCGGTAACTATGGAAAAGATTAATTTGTAGGTTGAGACCCTTAAGGGTTTTCAGTGGTGTTCATGGAATAATCTCAGAGAGTTCATTAAGTCTTCTACTTCTTTCTCCAGGCAAGGAAACTCTAAATCAACTTTCTAAGGGTGCTTATGGGCAGACAGTGATGCAGAAAGAAGATGGTACGACAGATCTCCCATCTCCCGTGTCAGCAGCCCCAGACTTGCCCTACCTCCAGGCCCCTGGAAAGGAGGTGCAGATGGCGGCTTCACTTCTGGCAGTGTCCTCAGACAGAAGGGGGCTCCCTGATGGGCCCCAACAGCTGTCAGGCACCTGGGGAGACTCAAGAGTCCTGTCTCTGATAAGACCTGTCATATGCAGGCATGGACAAGTGTGGATACAGGATAAGGGGCCTGGAGCTGCAGAACCCGTGCTGTCCCACAAGGCAAGGGTGCACAGAGCAGATGGTCTACACCAGGACACTCAGGCCAAGATACAGGAAGGTTGGGTGAGCTGACTCAAAGTGAACAGCTGGGAATGGAGAAGGCAGGGCTGACAGCCTGGGATGGAACTGGTTAAACCTTCCAGGGAAATCACTGGTTTGGAAAACGCTTGAGGCAAAAGGGCTTTGAACCCAGGTCAAATATTGCATCTAACAAGGGACTGTTTTACCCACCCTGCTATAGGAGTGCCCAGTGACTGACCTTGGGGCAGGGAAAGGGGATTCTAAAACAGGGGCTGTTACACCCTACCCTGGGCTTCCCAGATGGCTCAGTAATAAAAGACTCCACTTGTCAATGCAGGAGCCACAGAAGACATGGGTTTGCTCCCTGGATCAGGAAGATTCCTTAGAGGGGGAAATGGCAACCCACTCCCATATTCTTGCCTGGAGAATCCCATTGACTGAGGAGCCTGGTGGGCTACAGTCCATGGGGTCACAAAGAGCTGGACAGGACTGAGCAAGTGAGCATTCGCGCGCATGCATGCACACACACACACACACAAACACACACACATATCCTACCCTGGGAGGGCCTGACCTACTCCACATGGCCTCCACGACTTCATCCCTCCTTAAGACACTCAGAACTCAGAGGCATAGAGATCGGGGGCCTCAGGTTTAAAGAGACACCTCAGTCAGTTCAGTCACTCAGTTGTGTCTGACTCTTTGCAACCCATGGACTGCAGCATGCCAAGCTTCCCTGTCCTTCACCACCTCCCAGAGTTTGCTCAAATTCTTGTTCATCAAACTGGTGATGCCATCCAACCATCTCAACCTCTGTCATCCCCTTCTCCTCCAGCCTTCAGTCTTTCCCTGCATTAGGGTCTTTTCCAAGGAGTCAGTTCTTTGCATCAGGTGGCCAAAGTATTGGAGCTTCAGCTTCAGCATCAGTCCTTCCAATGAATATTCAGGACTGATTTCCTTTAGGATTGACTGGTTGGATCTCCTTGCTGTCCAAAGTGCTCTCAAGAATTTTCTCTCACACCACAGTTCAAAAGCATCAATTCTTCAGCCCTCAGCTTTCCTTATAGTCCATCTCTCACATCCATACATGACTACTGGAAAAACCGTAGCTTTGACTAGATGGACCTTTGTTGACAAATATGCTGTCTAGGTTGGTCAGAGCTTTTCTTCCAAGGAGCAAGCATCTTTTAATTTCATGGCTGCAGTCACCATTTGCAGTGATTTTGGAGCCCCAAAAATAAAGTCTGTCACTGTTTCCATTGTTTCCCCATCTATTTGCCATGAAGTGATGGGACTGGATGCCCTGATCTTCGTTTTTTGAATGCTGAGTTTTAAGCCAGCTTTTTCACTCTTCTCTTTCACCCTCATCAAGAGGCTCTTCAGATCTTCTTTGCTTTCTGCCATAAGGGTGGTGTCCTCTGCATAGCTGAGGTTATTGATATTTCTCCCCGTCATCTTGATTACAGCTTGTGCTTCATCCAGCCCAGAGTTTCTCATGATGTACTCTGCATAAAAGTTAAATAAGCAGGGTGACAATACACAGTCTGATGCACTCCTTTCCCAATTTAGAACCAGTCTTTTATTGCATGTCTGATTCTAACTGTTGCCAGGTGATCCCTAGGGAACCGATGAATCACATGGTGACCTTCGCAGTGCTGGTCATCTGGGGAATCAGCTACATAATTTCCCCCAGTGAACACTGTATTCTGTACCACTCACGGTCCAATCAGGAGAACGTAACCCATACTAGGTATTTCCATCAGAGAGATTTAATACAGGAAACTGGTTACACAAGTATAGGAAGAGCTGAGGAACCAAAAAGGGGGTGCAGAAGCAACCAGGGGTCAGCAAGAGCAGGAAGCCCCTCTGACCCTGAGGGCAGGGGGGACAACCGGAGGTGCTGTTACCAGAAACCAGGTGCCAAGGCTGTGGGGTAGGAGTTGGAACTGCGTTGGAGAATCAGCCGTCCTGAAGAGATGCCTTAAAGCAGGACAAGAGAGGGAGAAATACCCTGGTTCCTCACTTTTCATTTTCTGCTCTCTCCCACTATTCCTCCTATTGGCTGACCCAGCAAGAGACTAGCTGGCACAGGAGGCTGGGAAGCATCATATGCAGGAACCTGGAAAGAGATCGGAAAGCGACAAGGCAGTGACCACTCTAGGTTACGACCTTAGGAAACTGAACTACTTCAAGGTCTCAAGGGCTCAGTGACTAACATCCCTTCCCCCACACCTCGTTCAGAGTTTTCTGAGAAATAGATACAGGAGTCAAGCAAAATGGAAACCAAGTATTACCTTCAGTACCACTGAAGAACAGGGGAGACTGTGGCATTAAGGTCTCTTAGCAAGGTGGGCTTGTAAGACCTCACGCCTAAATTTACCAGGCTTACTGAGTCTCAGGCAGAGCTGGGCGTCTGCTGTCCCACCCTCCTCCCATGGTGGGTATAAGCAGAATATCTGTGCTTTCTGTCAACAGGAAGATCCCCAAAGCGGAGAGCACTCAGAATCTCCCCCGAAGCTGCCCACAGAGAAATCGCCTCTTCCCCCCGGGGGCCAGTGAGGGAAGCGATGGAAAGAGGAAAGGACTGTTGCTCTAATGAAGGGCCCTCTGTGTGGAATCAGGGACCAGGTGACCTGAAAGCATAGCCTCCAGTTGGGAATGATGAGTCACCTCTATGAATCCCTGCCGAGTGGTCAGCCAGCCACTCCTGAAAACGGTGAGTAATGGGGACTCAGAACCATGTGAGATAGCACATTCCATCTTTATACAGCTCAGATGGTTAAAACGTCCTTTATAGTAATCTGAGTTTTTCCTGTAGTTTCTATTTCTCCCTGGGGTGAGGGCTAGGCGCTTCACATAACATCTCTGATCCATTTTCGGCAAGGCGATGTTGAAGATGTACTTAAAGAGGGCAAGCAAGTATATCATCCTGAGACACAAGTTCTCTAGGCTTTCTCCCAGTCCTTTCGATTTGCTCTTTAGTTTCCCGACCATTCAGCACCCTTGTGTCCTCCTTCTGGACAAACTGAGTTGGTCAATATCCTTTTTAAGGTATGGCACCTACAACCACACCAAGAAATCACCTTGTCATCTCTGCCACCAAAGTGACCCCCCTGAAGCCCCCCTTTAGAGTTACCATCGCTAGTTCTACCCATGAGACAGGTACAATCGTTTTCCCATTTCGAGTTGGGGAAAGCAGATTCAGTGAAGATATGACTTTCCTGGGATCCCCCAGTTAGCAAGGGACTCAGGACTGTCAGGTCACAAAGTCTCTGTCTGTTACCCAAGGATCCACAGTTCCCAGTGCTAAGACTAACCTGCTTGCAGACCCTGTGGTTGAGAGAGCTCCTGTGCCTCTGGATCCACAGGGAGTGAGAGGAAGATGAGGGAAGGGGAGCCACAGGGGTCCTGGGTCCCAGCCCCTTCTCTGTCCCGACATAGATGCTGTGGCCCTGTGGTGACCCTGCCCTCTTCACCGGCGAACATGACCTTTCTTCCTCCAATGAACCCAAAGAGGGAACTGCTCAGAGCAGCAGTGTCTCCTGGCTCCTCCCAACAGGAAACCTCAGGACACAGAGCCACACTCTTCTCCTATTTATTTCAATGTGTTTTAGGCAAATAGCTCCTGTAGAAATGCTCATCTCTGTTTATAGCGGAAGAGCTCTCAGCTGTTGCCAGTACCTGAGACAGAAAGGAAATCACATGTTAATAATTCATCAGAGGGTGTGTGTGTGTGTGTGTGTGTGTGTGTGTGTGTGTGTGTGGCTACCTGAGAACAAGTCTCATATTTCTCATTTATAGGCCCCTGATACCATCCGACAGAAATCCGTTCTTAAGTGAAATATTGATAGGTTTACTCTGCAATCTTAAGCAGGCCTCCTAAATTGCTGTAATTAAGGCTAGTAAAGAGGGGTGGCAGCAGAGAGGGGAGACCAGAGATGCTGGGCCTGAGAACACACACACATACATAGAGCTGCTGATTAAACTCAGCTGATGGTTGAATTCCAAAAAAAAAAAAAGTCATAAAAAGACATCTCAGGAGCTGGGGCTCCTGCTCCCAGCTCAGAGTCCCTGCCCCATCGAGAGAGTCCCTGAGAGCCATAGCCCCTTGCTCAGGGGTCCTGCCTATGGGACCCCTGCTGCCTGGGGGATGGGAGTGTCCATGGTGGGGTGATAGGAGGTGGTCAGATTGGGCTGCGAGGGAGTGGGTTCTGGAGACTCAAGGAGATGTGGATGGGCTAGAAAGGCAAGAATTAGAAACACAGGAGCAGGGACTCCCCTGGCGGTCCAGTGGCTAAGACTCCACACTTCCAGTGCAGGGGCCCAGGTTCAATCCCTGGTCAGGGAACTAGATCCCGCATGTTGCACCAGGTGCAGCCAAATAAATAAAATAAACGCAGGAGCATGCCATAGAGGGTGAAGGATTTGTATTCTCTTCGAAATTGAGTTTAGGGCTCCTTGGATCATAGTCAGGAACGCCCCGGGAGACTGTGAGCTTGCTCATGGGGGGATTTCAGAGGGGTCCCCTTCCCGCTCCTCTCCTAGGACCTTTTTCTCCCTGT
Organism: Neotragus pygmaeus; assembly: GCA_006410875.1. NCBI lineage: Eukaryota > Metazoa > Chordata > Mammalia > Artiodactyla > Bovidae > Neotragus > Neotragus pygmaeus. The sequence continues at coordinate 182,196 of SJYV01039230.1, read as the reverse complement.
GTACCCTTTCCTTCCTCTTTCTCTGCCTCCCTCTCTCCCACTTCCTTCCTTTCCTTCTCCCTCTCATCTTACTTTCTTTCTCTTTCCTGTCTTTCTTTCCTGACAGTATCAGAGGCCGTGGTAAATATTTTTCAGAAAGGTTAAAATGTTAAATGTTAAAATGTTAAACCCTCAGCTGCAGCCCCAGTGACTTTCCCAGAACTATACATCTTCTCAGCAGCTAATTATTTAAAGTAAAATAGTGGCATTCAGTCTGTATATGAGAGATTAACATATTAATGGGGAGGTAATTACGCTTTAGTCCAGACGTTCTGTCCTGGGCTGTGTCCCCAGGGCCTGGCCCGCTACACCTGCACAGGTGTCTCATCTCCTCCTGGATCCCTGAGCTGACATAGGAGACCGGGCTCCCTCCTCCAGACACCGTTTCTGTCTGTCTGTGAATGCTCCATCATAATGAAGAAATGAGTGAATCAGAGAAGGAAGGAGATGGTGGGAGCAAAATGTGGGGATGAGGACGAATGGGAGCAGTGGGCACAGCCACGAGCATGAGAACGGGGACAGGGCGTAAGCGTCAGCAAAAGGCCCAGCAGCTGACACAGATGGACAGTTCAGAAGGGGAGGCTGTTTCCTTCCACACTGTTAGGGGGGCAGCAGGAGAGTTGGGTGGGGCAGGGCGGGAAGTGGATTCAGACCTGGACTGGAGTCCTCTGGAGTGGCTGTGAGTCTTGGTCACTTGCATTTAATCATTCATCTGTTTATTTATTCATTCATCAACACTCTCCGTACATGAGCAATGCCACAGGCATCGTATCACGCACCGGGGGCTGGAACTGCCAATCCGTACCCCCTACCCTCAGAGAACAGCCTAACAGCATATCACCTGCACTCATACTTGGCCCCTGGTTCATCTCCTTGAGACACAGAACCATGTGCTCTATTTTCAGGATGCAAAGATCATCAGGATGAAAGGCATGGGGCACAGAGAGGTGAACAGGAAAAGATGTCTCTTCTTCACCACACCACCACTCACCCTGACATGGAGAGGTGCCTGTGTCCCAGCAGGTCACACCAGGCAGGCCCTCCACTGGATTAGTCTAAATGTCTCCTGTATAGCTGAGAGATGGAGCCCAGAGACAGTGTGACACCACTCAAAAGTCACACAGCTAGTCTAACTGAAATGGGACCAAAGCCAGGACAAACCCCACAGATAGCCCTCTAGAGGTGACGTCAGACTTGGGGGACCGTCCGTAAGAATGCACCTGTCAGGCCAGGTTCTGCGTCTGCCCAGAAGTTGGCACCATTTGAGCGGTGGAGTGGGGGCAGGTTGACTCTCTCAATGGTGTATGGCGCTTGGAAGCTTAGTGTGAGAGAGAAGAGATCAACAGTTCTGGATCCAAATCCCACCTCACATTCTTAGCTGCCGGGCAGGCTTGTGTAAGTTATTAGAATTTTTGGAATCTTGTTTACCTCCTTTGTCACATGGGCACAATAAAGCCTGTCATCCCCAGAAGGTATAGGGACCAGAATGGATGTAGAGCTCTGGTACAGTGCTGGGCAGGAGATCAATAAAAGAAATCATTACAGCATGAGCTTAGCCACCAGGGCAAGGCCAACTGTCTTCTGAACAGGTGCCACTTAAACCAGGGCAATGACACAGGAGTTTCAGGGGCAACAGGGCAGATAGATTTTGATTTTGTTCTTGTTGTTTCATGGTTTGTTTTTTTAACATTTCACAGATAATCTGCTAATATAATTACCCCTGGGTAACTGGGAATTAACTCACATTTTCCACTACGAGGCACTGCGGGTGAAAAAGCAAAAGAAAAACATCATGTGTACTTCATTGTACAATATGCAAGAAACTACCTCCTACATCATGTCTGTGTGTGTGTGTGTGCACGCACGTGCGTGTGTGCTCAGTTGTGTCCGACTCTTCAAGACCCCATGGACAGTAGCTTACTGGCCTCCTCTCTGTTTGTAATTTTCCAGGCAAGAACACTGGAGCAGATGGTCATTTCCTTCTCCAAGGAGATTTTCCTGACCCAGGGATTGAATCTGCATCTCTTACAAAGAATCTGGCAGGCGGATTCTTTACCAATGTGTCACCTCGAAAGCCCCAGAAGTGAAGGATCTGCCCTCTCTGAGGCTTGAACTCAGGACCTTCAGATTATAAGACTAATGTGCTGCCTACTGCCCTAAGAGGGCAGATAGTCTGACTTTTACTTCATGTCAGCACTCTAGTCTTTTTGTCTCCATCTGGCTGAAAAGCTGTGCAGACACTGGATGGGGTCTATGAATCCCCAGTCGCTTCTTGTGTATCTCTTCATTTTCCAGAGAAAAGAGTTTGTAGTTTTCCTCAAGACTTTCTTCCTCCAGGGAACCCTCAGCCTGTTGTTGGAGATTCATTTTCTACCTTCAGTCTGAGGTAGAGAAAGCTCTGCCCTCAGGGAGCCCCAGTCTGAGGGGACACAGCCCTGTCCTTAGGGAGCCCCAGTCTGAGGGGAGATATAGCCCTGCCTCAGCAAGCCCCAGGCTGATGGGAGACAGCGCGGCCTCTAGGAGCCCACATCTGATAGAGGAGATACAACTGATATTTCCAGGCACATCCCAGTCTGAGGAAAACAAAAAATATCAGAAATAATTCACACATGCCAAGCAATGTTGTACCAACTGAACCCCGGGCACTGAAGAAAGATTCAGCCAAAGCAGGGTCCAAGCAGAAGACCCCAGCCCAGGCTGCCCCAGCCCCTCCTCTGCAGCCCCCTCTAACTAAGTCTCAGGCTACATACAGGCAGAGTGTGGTTTCAGACCCTTCAGCCAGCAATTAGTATTCTAAACATGAAATTAATTTCTCCTACAAATATGAGAACCTAGTAATTTGTTTCACTTTTATTTTATTGTCGGATAGGATTCATTTTATACATGATTTTATGGTTGGATAGGATTCATTAGAAATTTTCCCCCAACTCCTTCTCTTAAAAAAAAAAATCCCCCTTCTGCTGTTCAGTCAGCAGTTGAGCTGGCCTTAGCTTTCCTTTGAGTCACTGGCTCCCACACGACTGCATCGCCATAGCCCCGGGTTCTGCTCCGTGGTTTCACTTTAATTTCCAGCTCTGAAGAGCCAGGTACTGAAATGGAGATTAATCTTTCTGGAAACTCCAGCAATGGGACCTTTGATAGTGGAGCAGTGGGGAGAGTTAATGGCTCCGGGGCTCCCCTGTGTTGTTTACTGATGTGGGGACCCTCACTAGCTCAGACTAACACCTCTAATCTATTTAGTACCCACGCTGGGTCACTTAACTTTGTTACCTGCTCTTATTTCTACCTCTGCCTGTGTCCTCCTCACCCACAAGGTCACTGAAAGCTGATCCTCCTGGGGTATGCTCGGCCTATGCTGGGCAGGACCCCTAAATGCTAGCCTGACCCCTTCCAACAAGACGTCTTCAGCCTTGACCACAGACTCTGCTTTCCCTTGTCCTGCTCGCTGACCTCAGCAGTAGTCAGAGTTAGGCACCTTAGTAGCTCCCCTTTTGTTATACAAGCAGGGAGGACTCCTCTCTCCTTCAGCCTGGGGCTCCCTGAGGCGGGGCTGTGTCTCCCCTCAGCCTGGGGCTCCCTGAGGTGGGGCTATGTCTCCCTCAGACTGGGGTCCCTGAGGCGGGGCTGTGTCTCTTCCATTAGACAGGATCACATGGAGGTTGGCAGGGGCTAAGTATTAGGGTCGATTACTCCCAGTCAGTCCAAGTCATCTTGTTACATTTTCTCACTAACCCCTGCTTCTCTTTACAGCACAGACCCTGACTGTAATTAATCATCTACATAATTATCTGTTTAATGTCTCTCTTCTCCTCTAGACTGTAAGTTTCAGGGGGTCAAGGGCAAGTTTGGCTTGGTCTCTGCTCTATCTAACACCTGTGACACTGCTTGGCACATAAGAGGTCCCCAGTAAGTATGTTCCTCCTGAATGACAGATGAAAGGACTAAGTGTTCTGTGTGTTTATACATACTGTCCTAGAGAGCGTGGGAATCAGAACCCAGGCATGTGTCGGGACTGTGGACGTTTCCTAAAGGACACAGGACTTCCTCAGATGGCTCTCCCAACAGCTGTAGGATGAGCACTCAGGGCAGGATAACACAGGATCTGGGAAGAAAGACCACTGGGTCTGCAGCCCANTGGGTTCCTTGTCACACTATCCCAAAATGCAAAAAAGTTCAAAGGTAGAAAATAACATTGACTGATAATCCCACCATTCAGATACACTGTCATTTTAATTTTGATTACATACATTTCCAGCATTTTTTTTCCCCAGAATAAATTTGCTCCTTGTTTCACTCAGAAAATATAAGAAGTATCTTTACATGTATATAGATATATTTACTGATTCAAATTTAGAGACTGCATTGCATTTTAGTATTTTTAGCTATCATATGTACTGGAACAATTTGTTTCCCATTATAAGCAATGACACAATGCATAATCTTGTGGAGAAACCTTTGTTCACATACTTATTTTTCTTTAGGAAGAGTTCCAGAAGTGGAATTATTGGATTGAAGAAGAGAGTGGATATTTTTAAGAGCTCTTATACCTATTGCCAATTTCCCTTCCAGAAATGCTATATGAGTTTGTACTCCCACCATCAGCATCTGAAATGTCTGCTTTCCTATACCCTGAGCATCGCTGGCTTCTAGTGTTCTCTTCTTTTTCCTGTTAATGTGTGCCCCATTTAAAATGTGTGCCTTCTTTGTTTTCTGTTTCATTGGATTACCTTTCTGTTGCTGTTACCTTGTCTTTCACTACCCCAGTTTTCTCTGTAAAAAATAACATAATAATGGTAGCTACATTAGGGTTGTTGTGGGAATAAAAGTTTTTCATGTACATACGACATTGAAAAGTGCTTCCCACAGAGTATTTACTATCATTACTATTACTTTTTCTATTTTTTAAAATTATTTTTATGTGTTAGATAATCCAGCTCTTCTTGGGTATTTGAATTTTAGTGTATGCTCCAGGATGTGGCCATCTTTTAAAATTCAATCTATGTATTCTCTTTTAGTCATATATTCCATGATTTCTTTCACATATTCATACTCAAATTCATTTTTGTACTCCCAAAGGAACCATTTTTTTCTATCTCAGGACTCAAGTGGAAATAGAAAATAGTTCTGTTTAATCTGAAACTGTAGCATACTATTCTTTGCAGGTAAAAATGATAGATCCAAGATTCATAAATAATGAACTTACTATTTCCCAGTGTCTACTGCTCTTCCTTCTTATGGGTGGAAGGATCTGTTACTTCCTTAACCCACTCCCTACCCAGTTTTATTTCCATTGCTGGGCTAATTCTGATGTCTGGGGCCAGCGTGAGGAATCCCGCCCGTGACAAGGTCATGTGGAAGGAAGCCTGACAAAACACAAGGACGTGATCAGGTTTCAGGGGTTCCCCCTGAAATTTCCTGAGCATCCCTCCCCCCACCCCCCCGCAAAATAAGATCCTGCCAGCCTTTGTACTCTGCTTTTTCACTCTCTGACACACTCTGGAAAAAGTCNGATCTTACAATAAATGGAATGCACTTAGAATAGCGCCTGGCATGTAGTAGACGTTTGACTAGTGTTAGCTGCTATGACTACTATTATTAGCATTACTTTTGTGCCGATGGGAACTGGGGCTTCAAGAGATTAACTAACTTGTCCAAGGTTCCAAGGCTAACAATGACTGAGCAGGGCCGGGATTTCTTTAAACCCTTAATAACCACCAGACTTCCATGCCCCCCTCTGATATTAATAGAACAACTGGGTGCTGCTGATTAAGAAGCACAGGAAGGGGAGGAATCAAGCCACTTTTGATGCTGCAGCCTTGGAGAAACTGACCAATGAGGAACAGACCCAGCTTCTGATGGACAAGAGGAAGAGAGACAAGAGGAAACCATGAAGCGGCCAAGTCCTGGCCTCCCAATCAGGCTGGGATGATGTCCCAAGATGACCCCAGGTCTCACCTGACCTGGCCCTTTTACCTCTCTGAACTCATCTCCTACCACTGTTTACCTTAGTTATGCCAAACACACTCCAGCCTCAGGGTCTTTGCAGTTCCCGGAGCAGGTACCCAGTTCCATCAAGGTGAGGTCCATGATGGATTATAAACACAGAGCATTTGTCACCAGTCTCTTCCATCTCAGTGCCTTCTGCCTGGTCCAGGGGTTGAAGAAGAGCCTGCACTAGTCTAGCTCCTCTAAGAAGCAGATGCCAGGATTACGAGAGGGAAGACATGCCTGTGAAGGAAAATGGAGGGAAAGCTGGAGAAGGCTGGGAGAAGCGTCAAGTTGCAGCACAGGTCTGATGCTGTAAAGGAGAGTGGGAAGGAAGGAAGTTTGGGTCGAAAACTCTTAGACTGTTGTGCAGGTGAAGAAAGTTAAGCACATGGGATAAGGCCAGTGGGGGAGCGGAGGGCCTGAGCCTGATGTTTCCCCTCCCTCATCTCACATGAAGGCCTCTGCCTTCACATCCCAGCCATACTCGGTCACAAGCCGGGAAGCGTGGCCTTAATGCCAACACAGAGGGATTCAGAGTATGGTGGCCAAATTCAATACACTCTCTGAAGAAAGAGTTCTGAGGGGTACATTTTCATGGTGGCCATGAGCCAGACTCCTGCCTCTGAAATGCTAAACTCAGAAGCCTTTACAACCAACTCTTGACCTGCCTCTAGTACCTTGTCAAGAAAGATGGCCTGCAATTCCCCTCCATGAGACACTACTGCGCTATCAAGGCTGGAGATGGTGTGGACTCACTGAGTGAGTAGCTTCCAGCCGTAAGTCACCTTCCAAGGGTCTTGGTGGAGAATTCCAGGCTCACACAGCCAGGGGAATGGCCAGGGAATTCCTCCTCTGGAGATGACGACTCCTAGGTCTGGTTATCCGGTCTCACAGGGGACACTTTTTCCAGCAGGTCTTCTGAGGCACAGTCCCAACCAGCTCACCAAGACGGGGAAGCTTCAGGGTGGCAACCGGCGGGGTACAGGCCGGGCGCCAGGAATTCAGCAGGACTTGGCGCTAGGCAGCTCGGCTTCAACCAGTCCCTTCTCCCTCCATAGAGAGATTCTGACGCCTCTTCACTGGTCACTGTGAAGCGTCACAGACAGAAGACAGCTGCAAATAGCCAGCCTGGAGCCTGGCTCCCCACAGACCCTCCTGTGAAGTGGCCTTGCTCCCCACTTCTCTCACTCCTCTAATCTCCCCCTCTTCAGCAGATACGGTGCCTCTGATGCCACCATAATTTGCTGGTTACATAACATGCGTCCTCACGGGGTGGCAAATCTCACTCACTGGAGGGGCTCCAAATTAATAATCTATTATTCATGCCATCCGCAGTGTCTCTCCACTGACAGTGGCAGTAAGAAAGAAAAGCTATACGTGAAGGAAAAGAGAGGGAGGGGAAAGGTATCCTTGGGAGCAAGCGGGTACAAGAGAACTGGTCTCTGAAAGGCTTAGAATAGAAAACAGCCTCAGTGGAGCTGTCTCTATGGGGGTTGTTTTCTTTGCTTCCTAGAGGCCAAGGTCATCAGTAGGAAGGACAGGCAGGGAAGCAGCTCCAGGGTTTCATAGTAACATTCAGGGCCTCAACTTCCCCCAATAGAGCTGCTTCTAGAACACTGAGGTGGAGCTGGAGGGAAAGAGATGTGAAGAATGGGAGAGAAACATTCCCACCTCAGGGAACCCCAGTCTGAGGGAGACACAGCCCTGCCTCAGGGAGCCCCTCAAGATGAGACATGGCCCTCAGACATGGCCTCAGGGAACTCAACTCAGGCTTATGAGAAGATAGAACCTCTGTGCCCAGGGAGCTTCTAGATAAAGAAAAAAAAAAAAAAAACACACACACACACAAAAACAAAACCAGACCCTTCTCCCCCAGACTCTGAAAACAGACATTTTTCCTATGTACAACAGAGAGGAGATTTCTAGTTATCTTAGTTAGAAACTAGAAGACAAGGGTGAAAAGGCATAACAGACATCCGGACTGCTCTTCCTCATGTTTCAGTGGAGGGGAATGATCTAAGGGCTCATCTGTAAATTTTACACTTTCACAGTGTGTAAAATCTGCTATAGTTTCCAGCTGAATGTGCTCTGGAAGAGACACATTCACTTAGCTCTGATCCCTCCCCGAAGTAAAAAATGTGAATAATGGAATAAATAAAATAGAGACAATGATTAGCTCTAATAAAATTAAGAATAGTTTGGGAAGGAAACTGTTATCATACATGGCTCTTTCTAAGCAGTATTTATTTAATCACAAATGTTAATACAAACACTGAATACTTATTTTTAGCCACAAGTTCTCATAAAAACACTACTGAAAGGCTGGTGGGGAGAGTAATTATGCTGGGGGTGTGATAGGAGGAGTAATATCAGAGTGCAAAGTGCTCAAAGTCCTTATTAGGAAGTCAAAGGATAATGTCTCAAAGGAAAATATCAAGAAAGAGCCAATAATAAGGAAGTAAAGACCAGAGGAAATAACTAAAGAGTTGAAATGTTCCGCCTGAGGAGAGGGGTTCTGGATGGGTAGGTTATAACTGGCCACTGTTCCTTTACAACTTATTGTAACCTATTTGACATACATAAAACTTGGATAAAGATAAAAATTCATATTTTGTAATGGCAGCAGAATGCTGTCAGACCTTTGCTATCTGCAGGACAACAGGTAGCAGGTGGTTAAGCTGATCGGTGGATAAAGTCATCAAATAGCATCAGAGGAAGGAGACCAGCAGGGCTGCCTCTACAGATGCCACCGTCTGGCCTAGGGACACTCAGGGACCTTAATGCCCATCCTGTTGGAGCACACGCTGGGCTGGAGGGGACAGGGAAAGCACCAGAGAAACTGGCTCTGGACTAAAAATACCAGTCACAGCCCTTCTCACAGTGAACAGTCCAGTAGCTGGAATGTGAATGCCTGCCTTTTCAGGACTTTAATATCATCAAGAATAAAATGCCTTTTCGTCTAGCCCTTTACAGTCCCAGGTAGACCTAGTGGTAAAGAACCTACCTGCCAAAGCAGGAGACGTAACAGACATGGGTTCGGTCCCTGGATTGGGAAGACCCTCTGGAGGAGGAAATGGAAACCCACTCTAATATTCTTGTCTGAAGAATCCCAGGGACAGAGGAGCCAGTCAGGCTATATTCCATAGAGTTGCAAAGAGTCGGACACAACAGAAGCTACTTAGGATGCACTTACAGTTTACAAAGCCCTTTCACATGGATTACGTGAAATGCCAGCACTGGTTCCTATCTGTCCAGTAATACTCTTCTCCTTTTATGACTGAAAACCCAGGGCTTGGAGAGGAAAGCAGTTTATTTAACATTACATGCAAGTAAGGCATGAAGATGGGCACATCCGTGACCTTCCTCCTGGGTGGTGCTTGGGGATCAACCTGGGCAACTTAATACTCACACCCAGCTGAATGGGAGGTATTTTCACAGTTAAAGTCTCCCCTAGTGATTCTGATGCCCCACTCCAGGCCACCTCTGGGCCCCTTTAACTAACCCCCTGTCCCACTACTCAATACACAGCCTTCTGTGGACTTCAGGNGGCACTTATAGCTCATTAAGCATTTTCAAAGTCTTTACATATTCTCTGTTTCAAATGATTTTATCTTCTGGACTTTGGGCAAAGTATTGAGATGAATTGCTGGCCTGGCCAACAGAGAAGAGTTTATCAGAAAAGTGGGAGGCATGGGAGCCTGTGGAGTGGACCCCATGACTTCTGAGCCTTTGTGCCTTGCAGCAAAGGGAGTTGAAGGTACTAGGGAACCCTGGGCTTGGATAGACTGTCTTCAAAAGCCCGTCATCTTGAGAAGCTTAGGCTGAAAAGTGAACACCAATTAAGAGTTGGCAGGAGAAGGCCTTCCTTCAAACTGATGATTATCTTAATGAGGGATTAAGAAGTGTTGAAAAGGCCACAGGCTGCATGAGAAGCCCGCGACTGAGCCCAGGACTTAAATGAACATGCACAAAAGATGGGAGGAAAAGGCCAGCTCCCTGGCCCTGCACTCCCACTGCACCCCAAGCAGACAGGCCCCTGCAGTTCCCACATGCTGGGGTCACCGCCTGCTGACCTAGCTAGTAATGTAGCACTTACTATGTACCAGGCACCATTATGTGCATTTTATGAATACTAACTCATTTCATCAATACTGTATGGGTTATTTTTCCCCTAATCCCCCGAAGATGGCAAGGTTAAATAACTTGCCCAAGGTCATCACTAATGGGGGCCAGAACCTCTGGCTCCTTCACAACAAGAACATATATTTATCTGCTCAGCAACTGACAATAGCAAGCACACAAGAACTATTTAAGTGCTTTCTGAATGAATGAATGCAATCTTGTTTCCCTCTGAGGCCGGACAGCCAGGGTCCAATTCCCAGTTCCATTGCTTACTGTGTGAACCTGGGCAAGATATTCACGTCTCTCCACCTCTGTTTACTCACCTATAAAGTAGGGCTAATAATAGGCTTTACAGGGTTATTGTGAGGATTAAAAAAATTTTTTTAATTAATATATGTAAAGAATAACAATCCCTGGCAGAAGGAAACACTCAATAAAATGTAATTGTTATTTCACATGCTATATCTTATCTCACCAAACAACTAGCTTCTGTAAATACACACTAACCATTTCTTTTCATTCTTGTCACTATCTAGAATGTGTTAGGTGGACATTTCTAAACATCCTAGAATAGAGAATTGTCTTCGTTGTCTGTTGCTACATAGCAAAGCTTGGCAACTTAAAATGAGGCCCATTCATTTTCCAACCGTTGCTGTGGCTTAGAGTTCTAGGCATTACTTAACTGGGTCTCCTATTTTATGGTCTCTCCCATGTCTACAACCTAGATGTCAGCCAAGGCTGCGGTCTCATCTGAAGGTTCAGCTGAGGAAGGATCTGCTTGCCAAGTTCACTCTATGTTTATTGGCAAGATTCAGTTCTTCCACGGCTGTTAGATGGAGGGCCTCAGTCCCTTGCTGGCCATTGGTAGGTGGTGGCCCTCAGCTTCTTGCCATGAGGGCCTCTCCAACTCACTTTATCACAGCAAGTTCATGAGGAGAGGAGGAGACAGGAAGAGAGAGAGTTGGTAAAATGAAAATCACTGTCTTTTGTAACTTAACCGCAGAAGCAACGTGGATCTTTCTTGCCATATCCTATTGGTTATAAGCAATGACTAGGTCCAGCCCACACTCAAAGGGAGGTTTGGGGGTCCATGTCAGAAGCCGCTGACTCCAGGCTCAAACTTACTTACTGACTGAACCCAAGAGTTAGCTCTGCTTCTGATGAAGGTAGGGAACATGGAGAGGCTGACGGGGGTCGTGTAGATTCTAACTAGCTCTGCCTCTAGGGAAAGCTTCCTTGAACCCTTTTGGGGCCTTGGTGTCCACCCCTATAGAATGAGCAGCTTTGACTAGGAAATGTCTCAAGTGCCCTCTATCCAAATTCTGGAATTCTAGATTCTTTGAATTTAACAGATCTTGATTCAACCAAACTGACAAAGTTAAGAGTTCTCTGCATTCTTGGAAAGTTGCCAAGATCATGTGCATCCCTCCCAGCCCTCCAGGTGAGGGTGGATCACTGCCTCCCTTCCACCATCCATGCTGCGGCGACCCACATACAGCCTTGGTAGAAGGAAGGAGTGGGCGACCAGAGTCCTCAGCAAAGAAAAATTTCCAAGTGTTGCACTTGCTTCACCCACCTCCTTGACCTGAATTACTCTGGAGGCTAAATCATTGCCTGGCCCCATTGGCCGGGCAGGCCAGCATCCAACCCTCAGTGAGATTAAAGGCCCTATTGAGGCGTATAAATCAGAGCAGCGCACCCTACTGAGACCATGTGATTAGAATAAATGTGTGTCCCAGGGGCTGAACACAACTCTTCTGCATGCTGGGCCCCTGCGTCCTCCTTGGGATCCTTCCTATATATTGTCCCACTGCCCCTGTCCTTCCTGAACAGCTCAGCAGCAGCCCACCCAGCAGACAGTCCCTTTCGAACAACACCCTCCTACCCCTGTAGAGAGAGTGCCACATGAGTACAAGGAGCCCAAGAAATACTGTGTGGGATGGGGAGTCGGGAGAACCTAGTGTGGATCCTGCCTGTGCCCCTCATCTGCAGTGTGGCCCTGAGGGGGTCCCTTTCCTTGCTGAGCGTCAGTTTCTTCATTCTATCAATGAATAGGTTGTACTGGATGACTCCTGAAATCTCTTCAAATCCTACGGTTCTGGCATTTATCTCTAGTGATCAGGGAAAACAGGATGTCCCTAGATGAGAGAGGATGAGTTTGGCTCTAATTAGCTGAATTGTGACCCCCTCCCCCATAAAAAGTGGCTTCTGCGTGTTATCTCAATCAGAAGGAGAGAGAGAGGAGATTTCAGGGTTGGCGCAGTGGTTCACCAATGTCACTGTCCCATCTTCCTCTGCTGTCAACACCAATGAGAGATGTCCACACCCCCCCGGGGGGCAGGAGCTGAGATGGCCACATCCTTCAGTGTCACATTTTTCTGTGATGGTGTCAGACTCAGGAGGGAGCCAGAGTGGTGGGCTCTCCTGGGTGCCACATGTTACTCGGAGAAGGCCTTTCCCAAAGACGCGTTTGATTATTACTTCTCATGTCTAACCCCTCCCCCCAAAAGATACACTAAAGAACCTCAGAATGTGAACTGATTTGGAAATAAGGTCATTGTTGATGACCTTAGTGAGTTAATATGAAGGCATACTGAAGCAGGGTGTGCTTCTGATCCAATATGACTAGTATCCGAATAAGAAGAGGAGAAAGAGAAGACACGGTCATGTGAAAACTGAAACAGAAAGAATGCCACGTGATGAGGGAGGCAGAGACGGGCGATGCAGCGACGTGCCAAGGAGCGCCCGGGCCGCCAGTGACACCAGAAGGTGAGAGAAGGGCAAGGAACGGATTCTCCCCGGCAGCCTTCAAGGTAGCATGGCCCTGCCGACACCTTGGTTTTAACCTTCTGCCCCCCGAAACTGTGTGAGAATATATTTCCGTCATTGTGAATTACCCAGTTTGTGGCTGGCTGTCGTGGGAGCCCTAGGAAACAAACACATGCCTCATTGGCTGGAACATGAGTCACATCCCCTCAACTGCTGGCAAATCACCAGTGGTGAAGTGAGCTTGACTGCGCCATGGTCCACCATGGCTCATCAAAGGGACTGAGCTCCTTGCTTCCGGGACAAACCCAGGTTCTTAGAGATTGAAGGAGAGGGGATGGTATGATGTCATCACGTCTAACGCGCACATTGGGATGGTATGAAGTCATCACGTCTAACACGCACATTGGGAATATGAGAAGAGTGAGGCCCCCAGCTTCCTCCACCTCCCGTATGGCCCCCTCCTCCCTGTAGGTGTGTGATTCTGAGACCACACTTCGTCTTTGTCATGTGATTCTGTTTCATACCGATTCCAGAAGATCACTAAGCAGAAGCTGACAGGAGGCACAGTAAGAGGCAGATATGGTCAGAGCCTTCCAGTATCCCAGCTCACACAGGAGATTATAAGAAGGGATGTCCAAGGGCTGAGGGATGTCCTTGGTGGTCCAGTGGCTAAGATGCCGCACTCTCAAAGCAGAGGGCCCAGATTCTACCCTGGGTCAGGGCACTAGATCCCACATGCAGCCACTAAGAGTTCACATGTGCATGTGTGCAAAGTCACCTCGGTCATGTCCAACTCTTCGTGATCCTATGGACTGTAGCACACCAGGCTCCTCTGTCCATGGGATTCTCCAGGCAAGAATACTGGGGTGAGTTGCCATACCCACCTCCAAGGGATCTTCCCGACCCAGGGATCAAATCTGTTTCTCCAATGTCTCCTGCATTGGCAGCGGGGTTCTTTACCACTAGTGCCACCTGAAAAGCCCAAGAGGTCACATGCCACAACTAAAGTAAATCCGCATACCACAGCAGAGACCAAAGACCCTGCAGGCCACAGCTAAGGCCCTGCAAAGCCAAATTAATCCATGGTTTTAATAAAATAAAAGATAGAAGAACTGAGAGGCCTGGGTGTGACTCAACCTGGATGAGAGATGGATTTCGAAGACACAGCTTGACCTGCAGCTTCCTAGAAGCTGGATTCTCAATAAATGCTGAGGTTGCACAAAGGATTGAAAGTGGGGAGGAACAGAAAAAGAACGTGAGACTTTAGGACGAAAACGCGCTGTGACTGCCCCCTTAGGGGCCTGGCCTCAGTGGAAGGCCTCCTCATGAAGAGCCGGATAAACACAAACATATCAAGGAAAAACAATTCTGCTGCTGCCACGACTATTACAGCATCTCACGAGCATCTCATGCCCACATTAACGATCTTTCCCCCACAGGCTCCTCATTTTGCTCTTCATTTCTGTCTCAACAGAAAGTATTTCCACTTGCCCAGGTGTCCAGCCCACAGTCATGGGTGTCCCCGTTAACCCCTGCCCTCCCCTCCACACTAGTCATGCACCGAGTCCTGTCAACTTCTGTGCTAAACACTCCTGAAACCCGGCGTGTCTCCTGGCACTCCCCTCCCCCGTCCTTGCTTGCTGAGATTACGGTCTCCTTACTAATCTGCCTGCCTCCAATCGTCCCTCTCCATTCCTTCTGTTCATATTCCCTCCAGTCGGAACAGCCTTCCAGAAACCCAGATCCAATCACATCACAGCTCAAAACAATTGCTATCCCTTGCACCCCATGGCTTTTGTATTGATGTCCAATCTTCTGACTGTCTTTCAAGGCCCTTCATGAGCTTATTCCTATTTCTTCTGAAAGCTTCTCTCCTCATGCTTCCCCTGACCCCCCAGCCCCTCATCTCCATGTGTCACAAAGCCACTCTCCTCACTTCCTCCAGCCAACACACTCTCTTGAGCCCCCCAGACCTTTGAGCCTGCAATTGAGTCTCCCATTTCACCTGACTTTCTCTTCTTCTCTGATTAACATCTGTACATATTTCAGGCTTAGACACCACTTCTTGTGGGAGAATCTCCTAGAACCTCCCAACCCCAGACTGCTTTGAGTTGAGTCCCCTTGCCCTTCCCTGTTCTGCTCTGTGATACATGGTGGCTGACCCCCACAGGCCTCCCCTGTCACCTGGTTCCTCAGACAGAGAAGTGGAGGGCAAGAGAAAGGCACAGGACAGACATTTCATTCCTCCGTCTCATGTATGGATGTGAGAGTTGGACTGTGAAGAAGGCTGAGCGCCGAAGAATTGAAGCTTTAGAACTGTGGTGTTGGAGAAGACTCTTGAGAGTCCCTTGGACTGCAAGGAGATCCAACCAGTCCATTCTGAAGGAGATCAGCCCTGGGATTTCTTTGGAAGGAGTGATGCTAAAGCTGAAACTCCAGTACTTTGGCCACCTCATGCGAAGAGTTGACTCATTGGAAAAGACTCTGATGCTGGGAGGGACTGGGGGCAGGAGGAGAAAGGGATGACCGAGGATGAGATGGCTGGATGGCATCATGGACATGACGGACGTGAGACTGAGTGAACTCTGGGAGATGGTGATGAGCAGGGAGGCCTGGCGTGCTGCGACTCATGGGGTCGCAAAGAGTTGGACACGACTGAGCGACTGAACTGAACTGCCTAAGGGACCGGCGCAGCAGCGCCCCCTGCAGGACTCTGGCTCTCACTGTGACACACTCACTATGGATCCACTTTCAACTTGGGACCCTAATGGGCTCTCATCACATTGCCCCCACCCTTTATCCCTGTGGTGGAGTGGTAGCTGCTTCCTGCCGTTGCTACTTTCCAGGTCAGCTGATCCCTTCTATCACCTTTTAGCCAATTTTCTCTATTAAATTACTTCAGTTATAAATGCTAGGTGACTTTGGTTTTCCTGGTTCCACCCAGCTCTCATAGACCTTCCCCACAGAACAGCTCACTGCACTTACCTAGCTGTCCGCCTTCACCCTGAACTCTAAGGGCCAGCTTGCCTGTCTATTCTCCCCTAATGTGAGTGTTTCATGAGCACAGGGACCACCTCTGTTAACTGGCCATCGTATCCCTAAAACAATGCTCAGACACAGTGACTATCTAATTAACACATGAGTTGAGTGAATGAATAAACCAGTAAATTTCATGCTGAGTTTCTTGTCCATCCGTCCAACTGCCTGTCAAGTTCATTTTCTCTTTGTCCGTCTTGCAAATCTCCTTTCTTCAAGAAAATAATCCCTCCTGCTTGGTCCTTACCCTGCAGGCTTCCTCTCTGCTTTACTTTAGTAAGTCAGTAGAAGTAATACTGAGTAAGCAGTCCAAAGATCCAGGCTCATCCAGACTGCCCACTTCCCCAGCATATCTCCTGGAGGGGGCTCAGTCAAGGCTGTTGGCCAGAGGGAACAAAAAAGGTACGAGGTATGGCGAACGGCACAAAGCCAGATGATGGAATCCTAGTGGGGGCTAGAATCATGGCTCCTTTGGGAAGCTGCCTCCTGGTACCACGGAGGGTGGATCTGGAGGGAACCTGGTGAACAGAAAGGTCCTTGAGTGGTCTCTCCTTCCCAGGGATCTGAGCCCTGGGAGGCTGTCCTGCAGCCCAGCTTCGCTGGAGTCAGGTGGGGACGCAGAGGCAGGAAGACGCCTGGCTGCCTCGCTTGGTTCCTAGGTGTGGGCTGAGTGGAAAGGCCATGCGTGGTTTGGCAGCCTAGCGCGGGAGGGGGTGGAGTGCCAGGTAGAGGCAGTGGAGCACAGGCACTGAAGCGGCTGTGGTCTGAGCTGCTGTTTCCCGTCCCTCCATCCTGAGCCCACGCATCGCATTTCAATCAGCTCTGAGGATCTTTGCAGCAGCAGGAGACAGACGGGCTGCAGAGACACAGAGCATCCAGCCACGCCTTCCTGGCCTGGACGCTGATTGGAGGGTGACAAGCAGCAGCAGCTTTCTCATCATAAGCAGTAGAATCTGTTTCCAGAGCCCAGCCAAGAGTCTGCAGGCAGGAGGGACAGCAGTGAGATACTTGCTCAGGGCTCAGGATCGGGGGTCTTGGGGGCTGATTTGTCCATCCCTCTGCCTCCAAGATGAAGTGGCTGAGCACACACGCATTGCCTCCAAGAAGAACTTCAAAGATTCCAACCTAGACAGGCCCTGTTGATTCTACCAAGGTAATGAGATGCCCCAAACGGTAAAGTGCAGGTCACACGTGTCTCAGGCAGAAGGAGAGGATTCAGTGGAAGGGGAATCTAGACAGATCCTTCTCCCCATGCCAGCTAGAAGTCATCTTGGAAACTGGGTCCCCCATGGGGTGGGGAGGAATGGGTAAGGCAGAGGGAGTCCTGAAGGGTGGGTCAGGGGTGGGGTGGAGTGAGGGGACCTTAAGGTCAGTGCTACTGGGGACCTGCCGCTTACTGAGTGGGTCCCGGGCTCCAGGAGTGGTGCCAGGCACTTTTAGTAATCATGCATTTTATCTTTAAAATAGCCCTCTGAGATTGTGACTATATTGTCGTCATTTTGTGAACGAGGGAAATCAAAGATCGGAGAAGTGAAGAGACTCTAAAGGGTCACACAGCTAGGTGTGGGCAGCCCAGTCAGGCTTGAAAACGGGGTCTGTTTCCCTCCTTTGCAGTGACATCTGTGCCCTGATCCACCAGGGTGCTGCCCAGGGCCAGACACGGGGCACAGCTCCCCGAGAGCTAGCAGAGGGGCAGCTCTAGAGTCAGTGAAGCAGGACTTTCCTGGTGGTCTAGTGGTTAAGACATTGCCTTCCAACACTAGGGAGAAGAGGGTTCAATCCCTGGTTGGGAAGCTAAGATCCTGCATGCCTCTGGGCCAAAACAATACAAAATATAAAGCAGAAGTAATATTGTAAAAAATTCAATAAAGACTTTTTAAATGGTCTACATTAAAAAAAATTTTTTTAAGAAAAATAGTCAATGATGCTGGGTGGAGGAATCCCAAGGATGTGATTCCACCTGTTGGAGGCCTTCACTTAGGGCACCTGTGGCCCAATAGTCTCACCTGAGATTTCTAACATCTTTCTTGGTTATTAAGGCGGACTGAGGTCCAGCTTCACCTCCATCCCTGCATCGTCCCAGTAACTCAGTGCTTGGCCAGCTCCCCAAGCATCTTCTCCACAAACCCCTACACTCCCTGGGCTCAAACACTCATGTCTCTCACCAGGCCCAGCTGGACAGCCTCCTGCCTCTGACCCATCTTCCATGCAGCTGTCACCACAATTTTTCTCAAAAACAAGTACAAACTCTTACTTGCAGCATGTGAGATCTAGCTCCCTGACCAGGGATTGAACCCGGGCTCCCCTGCATTGGGAATGTGGAACCTTAGCCACTGGACCATCAGGGAAGTCCCCTGATCATAGCGCTTTCTAAATTCTGCCAGCACCCTTCTGCCTTTGGGATAAAACCTGAGTTCCGTAGTCTTACATTCCCGCCTCTCCCAAGCCAGCCTTGATCTCCTCTCCCCGGGCCTCCCTCTCCAAACCCTCCATGCTTCCTGGAGCTGAGGGCCTGGCTGTTCTCCTGAACGTGCCTTGCATTTCCACACTTCCTGCTTTTGCTCCTGTTCCCTCTGCCTGGGTCGGCTTCCGTGGCCTTGGTTTTTTCCCCTCAGCAAAACGTCACCTTTCCGGACCAACTGAAATGTCAGATGCTCTGTGAAGCTTTCCCCAGCATCTTCTCCTCTGTGCTAACTGCTCCCCTGCAGACTCCTGAGTCTGTGAGGAAGAAGATGATGATAAGCAAATTAATAGCAGTTAACCCTGTGGAACATTCACTGCGTGCCAGGAGCTGTTCAAAGCTCTTCTCATGTATTAATGCCTTTAATCCTCATAAGGACTCAAGGTGGCGGGTGCTATATCATCCCCATTTTGTAGATGGAGAAGGAAGGCCCAGAGAGGTTAAATCATCTGCCCAAGGTCGCACAGCTGGGGAGAGGAGCATCCAAGCATCCAAGCTTCTCTCCAAGCATCCAGGCACAGCAATGTGATCCAGAGTCTGTACTCTTTAGCACTCCGCAAGTCCCCTCCAGAACACTCATGAAAGGCGTATCTGAGAGCACCTCTCAAGGAGCAATGCTCATAGAGACCATCACTCACTTGTCTCCCCCAAGGACCTGAGATCTCCCCGAGGGCAGTGCTTGTCTCCCAGGTCTAGCCCCACACAGAGGACAAGAATAAATGTGGCATTCGTTGGCAAAACAAATGAGTGATGTGTCAATCATTATACCACTCTATCTGAATCACCTCAGGAGGGAGAAAAAGCCCCCCAAAGGATGCTCCCAGGCACGTGAGAAATAAGGCCAGGGACAGTGTCCTCTGTTAGGGCCCTTCATGAGGCTCTGTCCACGGGGTCAGGGCAGGGCTCACACATCCCTTCACTGCCCCTTCCTCTAGGGCTCTGGTTAGGGGCAAGAAGCACCTCCCCCCACCACCCAATACCTAGATTCCTGGTAACACCCCACTGGTTCTACTGTTCATGGGCTCCCCAGGTCCCAGAGGCATACCCATCTGCCTGTTCTCTGACTCAGCCTGGCTGTAGAGCAGGAAGCAGAGCTGGACTTAGGGAAATTGGGAAATGGGGGATAGGTTCTAGAAGCCACTCAAATTCTTCGTGTCCCACCCTGAGTCCATCTGGTCTCCTGTGAAGCTCCCTTCTGCTTACCCGGATGACAAACCTAGACACCC
>SJYV01039230.1:131467-162455 GCA_006410875.1 Neotragus pygmaeus | reverse complement strand
TCCTGTGATCCCATTTCCTAAACATCCCTGAACCTGCCCCCTTTCCCTCCCCAGGACCCCAGGGCACATCACTGCTGGTCTGGAGTAGGAAGGCCCCCAGGGCGCCCCCACTGCCCCTCCCTTCTAGCTCTTTCTCTGCGCCAAGGAGCACCTTGTGATTTATGAATGGGATCACGCCTCTTTCCTGTTCAACAGCCTTCCACGGGTGACACTCAAGCCTGTGACCATCCTCCCCGCCTCTCCTGGCTCCTCCTACTTTCCCTGCCTCTGCGTGTGTACCGCTGCCACACCGCATAGGCTTGGCCACTCCCGTCCTTCTGCCAGAGCCCCCATCTCCACCCTCCCCCTTCTCCTCCTGGCCCTCAGCTCCTGCCTGTGGAAGACATGGCTTAGTGAGCGGCTCCTCCAGGAAGCCCTCCATGAATAGCTCCCTCTCCCTTCCCCCTCCTTTGAAATCTGGCCTCCTGCCCCGTGGGCTCTCACATACCCCGTATGTATCCATTTCTCCTGGGACTTGCCAGAGTTTACCGAAATCATCCTGTTGTGCATGTGGCCCCATTGAACTGTTGGACAGGATCTATCTTATCAGTGTTCCATTTCCTGTCCCTAGTTGGACACCCAGGATGGAACTTAGCAGGCACTTGGTGAATGTGTCTTAACTGAAAACAGCCCTGAGTCATCCATCTGTAAGTAGGTGAGCCCTCAGGGCTGCAGGGAGAACAAAAGGAGCTATTGCATGTGAAGTTCTGAGTCTGCGCTCTGCCATCATTCACCATCATCATGATCCGTGCTATTAAGACTCCCGTAGTGCACTTGAAAAAGCACTAGGCTAGGCATTAGAAGATGCAGAGTCTAGTCCCAGACCCCGCATTAACTATCAGGGTGACCCTGGGCAAGTCAATTATCCTTTCTGAATTAGTCCTCAATAGCTGTTATTTTCCTTCCTTGCTTCACTTCCATTATTGAATGGCTCCCTATATTATTCCCACCTCTCCCTTTCTTCAGCACAGATAATTAAGAATTTGTAGCATATCTTGATGTATGAACACTGTATTGATGAATACCCATAATACATAAGCAATCGCTATGATGCCCATCACAGGTGTGCTCTGATACCCATCACAGATGAAGCCTCTTCCCGTCTCATCACCCATCCCCTACATGTTTTTTACATCAAAAAATAGAAAAAAAAAAAAAAGCAAGAAGACAATCTTTTAAATACATTACATGTTAAAACAACTGAGTTATGTATTTCTTCTTTTCTCATTTCTTTGTGGGCTGGGCAAACGTGATTGTGAATGCATAGGTGCCAGCCTGGACCACTATGTGGGAATCAAGCCCAGTGATGCACCTCTATAGAGTTAAACCACCAGCAGCCTCTCACCCACCCAGCCCCAGCCCCACACAAGGGGGAAACGACTACTTCTGCCAGCATAGAGAGGACTGAGTCTTATCAAAAACAGCCCTGCAGATCCATATCAAAGCAACATACTCTTTCAGAAAATCACTAATATTGTGCCAGGCTATGGAGAAAAATGGTTTCTAATTACTCCCATTAGTTCTGGAGAAAGGAGAAGGGCTCCTCCTCACAGGAGCCTCTTTGAGATTTGAAGCCATTTCCTCCTAGTGGGGGCAGGGAAGAGGCAGGGAGCTACATTACCCAGAATTCTTGTGGCTGAACCAGGGCTGGCCCCTGGCTTCCACTGGCTGGCAGTAGCCCAAGCTAATAGGCCAATCAGAGCGCGAGACCAAGGATGGCATTCCCATCTGTCCCACCACGAAGCTCAGGGCGGGAGTGAGGAATGGAAGATGAAAGTGTCGATTTTTCTAAGACTTATTAGGAAAGAAGATTTGAACAAAAACAGTCTGCTGGCAACTAGGCCCTTAAACCATGTCAAGATCAAGACAGTGCAGAGCCCAGACTGACAGATCCACACTTCCCACCACTCTGCTCAGAGAATCCTTGTTCTGATGAGGAAGACACAGCCTCTGCCCCCAGAGACCTCCCAGTCTGATGGGGGAGACACAGCCCCAACCCCAGGGAGCTCCCAGTCTGATGGGGGAGACAGGGCTCCAAAGTTACGACAGAGTTCAGAGTCCAGTCATACTCTCAGCTTCTGCCCAGCCCTCTTCATTCCCTTGCCAAGGTGTTCTCCGCAGCCTGCCGGAGCCGGCCGTGCAGCTATGATGGACCCAAGGGGTCTGGCACTTGTCCTTGTCTTTGCTCCACTGGGCCTAAGGTTGGGCTGGCTCCTGAGATGAGGATATCTCTCACAGCACTGGGAGAAGAGCTGTGGGGAAGCAGACAGAACCAAAGGTCACAGAACTCTGCAGCCAAGGCAGGTGGTCCACCAGGGGCAAACTTCGACAGAACTCTTCTCGGGCAGAATTCTGTATTCCTTCCACCACCCCTCCTGGATACTGTTCTCAATTTTCCCCCTTCTTTCAAAAGCCGGCCTAGCCCACCTCATTCAAGAAGCTGTCAGGGTGACCATCGCAGCTCTGTCTCCAGCCTTCTGTTTAGGGTAGGCAGCTGCAGAGGGCTGCCAATGACATGGCCTTTACTGATGTGACATTTCTGGGGAACTTTCTGGTCTCTTTGGCCCTTTCAGATGTCCCTGGACTGCCCTAGATTAGAGCTCAATTTTCAGGTTCCTTTCCATCTGGCCCAGTGCTTCCCAAATCCAGGATCTCTCATCATTGCCTGGGAGCTCCACAAGGGGGAGCCATCACCTCCAGGGGGCTTGGAACAGATGACCTATAATTGAATCCCATCTTTGCCACTTGGAAGCTGTGTTACTTTGGCTAAGATGCCTCACCACTCTGAGCCTTGGCTTTCTCAAAAAATGGGGAGAAAATGAGTATTGCACCAGACTCACATGGCAGTGGAATTGCTAATAACAAACGGTTAAGTGGCCTGCGGCGCTAGTTACTGTTACTGTTTAGCTAATATCCCTGGGTACAGCCAATGTCCAGAAAACTCAATCTTAATGTATGAAAGGGCTTCCATGGTAGCTCAAAATGTTGTGCTTTACCTGGTAGCTCAGCTGGTAAGGAATCTGCCTGCAATGTAGGAGATCCCAAGTTCGATTCCTGGGTCAGGAAGATCCCCTGGAGAAGGGATAGCATACCCACTCCAGTATTCATGGGTTTCCCTGGTGGCTCAGAGAGTAAAGAATCTGCCTGCAATGTGGGAGACCTGGGTTCAATCCCTAGGTTGGGACCCTGAAGGAGGGCATGGCAACCCACTCCAGTACTCTTGCCTGTAGAATTCCTATGGACAGAAGAGCCTGGCGGGCTACAGTCCCCAGGGTCACAAAGAGTTGGACACAACTGAGTGTCTAAGCACAGCACAGCACAGTATATGAAAACAGATAAAAGGAGTTGCTCGGTTTACAGCCAGGATGGGGTTCCTGGAAGCCCCTCCTTTATAGCCTCCCCCACTTTCTGTTTCCTTCCCCACTTAAGACTCTAAGGTCACTGAAGAGCATGGTCAGAACAACACTCAGCAACTAAGTCTCTGAAGCTCTGCTCAGCACCCCTGATCTGCCAACGGAGTCCAGGCAAAGTCCTCACCCGCAAACTAATTAAAATCTCTCCTTCAGAGACTGACTGTAAGACAGAAGTGCATTACTAGAAAATGTGAAAAATTGTTACTATGGGTTACGTTCCAAAATTCCTCTCTCCTGAGGTGCTTGTGAATTTTGTTTCTGAGTCTTTCCTTGCACACAGTATGGTGGGCTGGTTGTGTGATTAATATTTCCGGGAATGATCTGGAAAGAAGGGATGCTGAGGAAAGAAGGAAGACAATTCAGAGATGCCAAAGATTGAGTTCAGGGGGATTGATCTTTCCCACACCTTTTCCATCTAGGGAAAAGGTCAACCCTGGAGTTTAGGGCAGTTTGGCCAAGATGGGGTAAAAATGGCAAGCATCTAAGAATACTCGGCTTTCTGAAGCCCAGGACCACCTCTCACTTAACTGACAAGAAGAAACAGGGAGAGAAGTCCTGTGCTGATGGGGACCTGCTCAAATACCACATCTTTAAAGCCACTTCAGTCTGCTCCACTCAACAACCAGTGAGAAATCCCTGAAGTTTCGGTGGGTCGTATAGGCTGATCTTTTAGAATCAGCCTGCTTTTGGCTCACCAAATGTATCATTAGAAATGCATCCAGCTGCAATTAACAGGCAACCCAACCACATAGCTTAAATTAAAAGATTTTTGTTAAATATCAAGGAATCCAAGGATGGGTGTTTCTGATATTGATTGAGCTGTTCAATCATGTCATCACAGACCCAGGTCTTTTCCATCATCCCCGCAAGCCAGCTTTCATCCTCATTGCTTAGAGTCTCACGGACCCAAGACGGCTGCTACAGCTCCAGGCATTACAGTCTCATTTAAGGAAGGAGGAAATGGGGCCAGGGGAGGGTAGAATCCTCTGGTGTCAGGGAAAATGCTGTAGGGACATGACACAAGCAGTGGGTTAGCCCCACCTACACAGGAGGAGCAGGTAGGCCTGTGGAAGTTCATTCAACCTTTTGGACTAGTGACCTCACCCTCTTGCAACCTGCTGCTCACCCAGCTCAGGTTTCCAAAGGATCACCTTTACAGGGTGTGTACTTTGAGTGGAATTGTTATCCCTTACCAGGTGGAATTGTTATCTCTCACCAAATGTAGTGGGTGGGTCAGAGGGTCCCATTCCCGAAGTGTCTTCTTCCTCCTGGTGGCATTCTGTCTCAGTTCAGTTCAGTCGCTCAGTCGTGTCAGACTCTTTGCGACCCCATGAACTGCAGCACGCCAGGCATCCCTGTTCACCACCATCTCTCGGAGTTCACTCAGACTCACATCCATCGAGTCAGTGATGCCATCCAGCCATCTCATCCTCTGTTGTCCCCTTCTCTTCCTGCCCCCAATCCCTCCCAGCATCAGAGTCTTTTCCAGTGTGTCAACTCTTCCCATGAGGTGGCCGAAGTACTGGAGTTTCAGCTTTAGCATCATTCCTTCCAAAGAAATCCCAGGGTTGATCTCCTTCAGAACGGACGGGTTGGATCTCCTTGCAGTCCAAGGGACTCTCAACACTCTCTTCTCCAACACCACAGTTCAAAAGCATCAATTCTTTGGCACTCTGCCTTCTTCACAGTCCAACTCTCACATCCATACATGACCGCAGGAAAAACCATAGNTGAGCACAGAAAGAAAAGGGACGCACAGAGAAGAGGAAGTGAGAGCCACAGGGAAGGTGTTCAGATTAAAGGAGCAAGCTCAAATTAAAGTGGAGAGCGCGAGAGCAGAGGCACAGGATGCTGGAGAAGGGGGCAGGAGGAGGGTGCGCCCAGGGCCTGGGTCCGACACGACCGGCCGTGACCTCCACTCTGCTGGCCGCGCTCTGGGTGCAGCTGCACCGGCTGCTTGGAGAGCTTGACACCGTGCGTCATTATTTGCAAAGCTCGGAGCTGTTTGCAGAGCTTGTCACCCCGGGTGTCACCATTTGGAGAGCGTGGCACTGTTTGTCATTTGGGAGTCTGGTTTTATTTGCGGAGCTCAGCGGCGGCAGGAGAGGCAGGTCCTGTTGCTGTTTGTGGTGTCAGCTGAGGGCGTGCCTCTGGGGTTCTTCTGTTTCCTGAGCCCCTCAGTGCTGACGCCGTTATCTCTGGATGTCCAGAGTAGGTCACTGTCACATGCATTGTCCGCAGCGCCCCGCCCCCACCCCGTTTGCAGAGCCCGTCACAGCTGGAGTTATGGTGTCTGCACTGTGGTGGCCACAGTGTGGAACCAATCACTTGTGCTGACAGAGCCTCATCACGGCAGTGTTGCTGTCTGTGTAGTGGTGTGCAGAGCTTACTGATTTCTGTGCCCCTGTAGAGCCTCTGTTTGTCCGTGATGCAATAGCAGACCCTGATGCCATGAGCACAATTTCCCATAGATCACCAGAACCCTACCGAAAGCCCATCTCTGGTCTCCGGCAACCATGCTCCCCCTAACCCAGACACCTGCTGCCACCTCCCCCCGAAATATCCTCCAACCATTTTTGAGCACCAGCTTCTGGGGCCTCCTAAGACCAACCCCCCACCACTGCCTCCACTCCCTGTCTCACCTGAGGGGCCCTACAACCTGCTTCTTGGAGCCTGATTTCATTGCAGAGTCTGGGCACCACAGGATGGCTTTGGGCCAAGAGCACAGGCCAACCTGCTGAGGAGCCAGGGATGGCAGGAAGGAAAGAAAAAAAAATGGTGCAGAAAGAGAAGAGCCATCAGGAAAGATGAAAGGGTTTTGCTTCCGCATCTGATGGGGCTTGAATGCTGTCACTGGGAGGGAGATGGCTCCTTGCACACAGGGTATAATTAATTAAGGGCACGGTGCACAGAGTGCAGGCAGCTAGTGCAAGTGATAAAGGGGCATATCAAAGACAGTCTCTACTGGTGATGGAGATTAGGGGCACCTATCGCATGCATGCACAGGCTTGCTGTGGTCAGTGGCGGGAAGCGGGCAGTGTTCTTCTCGAGAGAACGTAGGGACTGGGAACAAAGCATCTGTGGGTAAAGCTCTGGCTCCTTCAGACCTCAATACTTTGAAGTTCAGCCCCTATGGGAAAGCCCGAAATACCCATCATGCCACCGATCATTTCTCATAGAACAACAAGAAATGAGACCAGGTGTTAAAGGGGGAAAATTGAAAGAAACGGTTAGAAAGGAAGTTAAAAAAATTTTTTTTAAGCCTAAGAAACCTGTACACTATTGAAAAAAATACAGAAAAGCCTCCCTGAAAGCCTGGGAAAATGTGTGCTGAGGATCAAAAAGACTAGTTTCTAGAAAGAAGGGAAAAAATACCCTCTGCATGGCTAACTAGCAAGAAAAAGAGGTCATGCATGCCAAGGGGAAGGCACCAGGGATGTATATATAATCTATTCATATATTTACATTTTATTATTAATAATCACAGGAAAAGGTCAGATATAAACTGGAAGTCAAATGTCCAGGAAAACAGTGTGAGAAGCCCCTTGTGAGGAATTCCAGAGCCAGTAACAAGACGGCCTTTAAACAATTCAAAGTCAGGGAGGCAGGGGGAAGATATGAGAGTTCACAGTGCAGGAAGTACCCCCAGGATGAAAAGGGGCTGGACCTGACTCTGTGGATGACCCAGAGACCCCGCCCCCAAACAGCCTTTGATGCTGAGATTAAATGGATAAGAAAAAATCTTAATAACGAGGGTAACTCTTTACATCATTATATGGCTTACCTTTTTTTTTTTTTTTTTTACTTTGCATCCTCTTATTTGATCCACACATGTGTAGTAGCCCCATTTCATGGATGGGAAAACTAAGAGCAAACTGGCAAAGAACGAGAACCTATTGTACAGCACAGGGAACTCTACTCAGTGCTCTGGTGACCTAGACGGGAAGAAGATCCAAACACAGGAGACATACATGAACATCTAGCTGACTCACTTTGTTGTCTGGTAGAAATTAACACAACATGGTAAAGCAACTATCAGTTCAGTTCAGTCGCTCAGTCGTGTCCAACTCTGCAACCCCATGATTCGCAGCATGCCAGGCCTCCCTGTCTGTCACCAACTCCCAGAGTTCACTCAGACTCACGTCCATCGAGTAGTGATGCCATCCAGCCATCTCATCCTCTGTCATCCCCTTCTCCTCCTGGCCTCAATCCCTCCCAGCATCAGAGTCTTTTCCAATGAGTCAACTCTTCGCATGAGGTGGCCAAATCACTTGAGTTTCAGCTTTAGCATCATTCTTTCCAAAGAAATCCCAGGGCTGATCTCCTTCAGAATGGACTGATTGGATCTCCTTGCAGTCCAAAGGGCTCTCAAGAGTCTTCTCCAACACCACAGTTCAAAAGCATCAATTCTTTGGTGCTCAGCCTTCTTCACAGTCCAACTCTCACATCCATACATGACCAACTATACTCCAGTCAAATTAAAAGCAAAGACAAAAACTGGCAAAGATGCAAGAATTCTCAGCTAAGTTAAATCAACATTGAACTGAGAGCCAGAGGCTCTAACCCCAAGACCCAAAGGCTTAGTGGGATACCATGCCATCTTGGTTTGGTTTGGTTTCCTGCAGAAATAGACACCCAAGGCAAGGATGTGGGCATGTGTAGCTTCCTTGGGAGATGAAGAAAGTGCTGGTAGGGAATGCAAAGAAGGCAAGGAATCAACATGAGATTGTGGTCAAGTTCGTTAACACCGAGGAAGTTGGAGCTCAGTTGCGTGGGGACCTCAGGTCACAGGGTAGCATCAAGCCTCAGAGTTTCCACCCAGAGGGTGAGGGAGCTGGGATTTATCTGCCAGCTTCACACAGTCGTGGAGGGCTGCTCCCAGGGCTTTAATTCCCAGCACCTCTATCCTATTCCAGCAGACTCCAGACAGGCCCTCGGGCCCAGGGATCAGTGCTGTCACTTGGCATTTGGGCAGGGTAGAGGTAAGGGATGATGGAACCCAGAGGTACTGCCAACAGCTGCTATGCATGCTGCCCAAATTCTGCCTTTCATTCAGAAATGGATATACTAGACCGTCAGGATCAGAGAAGGCAATGGCACCCCACTCCAGTACTCTTGCCTGGAAAATGCCATGGACGGAGGAGCCTGGTAGGCTGCAGTCCATGAGGTTGCTAAGAGTCGGACACGACTGAGCGACTTCCCTTTCACTTTTCACTTTCATGCATTGGAGAAGGAAATGGCAATCCACTCCAGTGTTCTTGCCTGGAGAATCCCAGGGACGGCAGAGCCTAGTGGGCTGCCGTCTATGGGGTCGCACAGAGTCGGACACGACTGAAGTGACTTCGCAGCAGCAGCAGCAGCAGGCCGTCAGGATGGGTTGAAATCCACCTGGTACTCCTGGATGAACTCAAGAGTGATACTGTGAAACTGGCGTGCAAGTTATTTCACTTGTTGTTCTGAGCATCCACTAGATGAGCTTGTGTCCTGGCAGACCGCCAACCACCCTTGTTCCTAATAAGTGGATCCTCAAAATACATGTTACCCTCAAGATAGATATTGTTGTTGTTGTTGCTGTTATCTGCAAGATAGATACGATTAAGCCCACATCTCATAGGTGAAGAAACTGAGAGATGAAATCTAAGAGATGAAACAATTTGCCCAGAATTACAAGGTGGAGGAGCGGGGACTGGATTTGGACCCCTGATTTGTAAAATCCATACAGCTTTCCCCATACCTCACAGAGGTGGTCCCTGTAAACACAAAAGGTGACATTTTACTTTCAGAAACACTCTTCCCATCCTCTCCCCTACTGGAGAAGAAAAAGCAGGAAGGAATAGAATTGGGTAGAATACAGTTTAGGCTAGTTCCTGGGCACCAGGTTTTCACTGAGATGAGAAGGGAAATTGGAAACATAAATAGACTCACAGATTTAGAAAAGAAGGGGATGGAAGTGAGGAGGGACAGTTCAGGTGTTTGGGATTGACATGTATATATTGCTGCATTTAAAATGTAATAAGCACTTACTGTTTAGCACAGGGAACTCCGTGTTCCATAATAACCAAAATGGGAAAAGAACTTGAAAAAATCGTTACATGTATATGTATAATTGAATCACTTTGCTGTACATCTGATATTAACACATTGTTAATGAATTATGTGTGTGCGCGTCTTCAGTCGCTTCAGTCATGTCTGACTCTTTTTGACCCTATGGACTGTAGCCCACCAGGCTCCTCTTTGTGACCTTATGGACTGTAGCCCACAAGCATCCTCTGTCCGTGGGATTCTCCAAGCAAGAGCTGGAGTGGGTTGCCATGCCCTCCTCCAGGGGATCTTCCCAACCCAGGGATCAAAACTGCATCTCGTGCGTCTCTTGCATTGCAAGTGGGTTCTCTATCACTAGGCCACCAGGGTAGCCCATAATGTTAAAAAATAAAATAAAAAAGAAGGGAATTTGGAACCTGTGAGATGGTCTCTCTGACACCTGACTGCAACAAAGATGTGGTGGGGGAACCTGTGGAAATTGTGATGGTCCAGGTGTGTGTGTGTGTGTGTGTGTGTGTGTGGTGGGAGAGTCCACTGGGCATAAGCATAAGCATGCATGGCAGAGGTGTGGGGGGGATGGACTTCCCTGATGGTCCGGTGGCTAAGGCTTCGCCTTCCAATGCCGGGATGAGGGTTTGATCCCTGGTCGGGGAGCTAAGATCCTGCATGCCTCTGGGCCAAAAACCAAAATATAAAAACAGAAACAATACTGTAACAAATTCAATGAAGACTTTAAAAATGATCAGCAGTAAAAAAAAAAAAAAAAAGGTCTTAAAAAATATGCACAGGGGAGCTAGATAGAGAGAAGCTTTTGGATGTGGATTCAGACGACAAAAGAGGTGAAATAACCTGTGGAGCGTCTTGGGGCTGAGAAAAGAGTCAGAGCCCTTTCACACCCACTGCTGCCTGCCTGTCTTTGGGCCCTGCCACTTCGGGAAGGCCCCTCTTCCTCTCCTGCCTGGAATTACTCTCTTTTTTTTTTAAGAGCAGTAAGCCCAGCTCTGAAAGGCAGTAATTGTGAATATTTTGTTGTACACAATCTCTGCCACACTCCTGGGTTGCAAAGTTACTTTCTACTGCCAGGCACATGGGGCTTGGCCTTTTTCATTTATTGGAACATTTATAGTCAGAAAGAGAGGGGGGTGAGGTGTGTGCAGAGGGAGAGCCATAAAGACAGGGCTGCAGAGGGAGAGACCTAAAGAGAAGAACAACTGAAAGCAAGATCAGAGCTTTCAGAGAGAGAGAGAGAGAGAGGCAGGCAGAGGACAGGAGGAGAAACAGGATGCGGGGAAAAAACACGAAACAGTGAAAGCCTGAGAGGCAGCTGGGGTCCAGAGGAGCAGGAAGGAGACACAGAGCCCGGGGCCAAGAGATGGGAGAAGAGGAGGGAGATAAACAACCGGGGTATCAGACAGAGGCAGAAAAGATGCGCACGTATGAACCCGCACAACAAGGGGAGAGAGGGAAGGAAGGTGAGCCGGGTGACCCCCAGTTCTCCAAGTCCCGCGTACCTGCACGCAGACCAGCCCGGAATGTTAATTACAAGCTGCTCCTCAACAGTCCTGAAAGCTGGCTGGTTCCCTGAAAGGAGGAGCTGGGAGGGAACGTGCATGCAGCATGGAGCACCTCGCTGCTCTTCCCAGGGAAGGGAAACGGCGGAACTTTGGTGGATCACAGAAAGAGGAGCAAGACAGTGTCCCTCGGGGCGGTTAGCATCCCTGGGGGACTGCGGAAGGGAGGCTGGCTAGCTGAGCAGAGGAAAGCCCAGGTGCAGAAACCAGGGACGAGGGTGCTCAGGCGGGAGGGGGGAGGAGGGAGGCAGAAGAGATGGGAGAACACTCGAGTTCTCCCTATGCTGCCCCGCCTTCGAGGAGAACCCCGAGTTCCCCCTACGCTGCCCCGCCTTCTACAGGGATTAATCTCCTTCTGCCTCTGCTGTCCTGAGATGAAGTAGTCCCTCCCTCAACTCCACCCAGTACATTCTTTCCCAAACATATTAGTACCTTCCTTCAAACCAGTGCTGGGTCACCAGCCGGGTTCAAGTAGAAAAACCTGACTCTTCTCTTCAAGGGCCCCATGAAAAGTGAGAATGCAACTCCCTTCCGGGTGATGAGACTCATCCCTCTACCCCTGGCCCTTCAGCCCACCTCCTCTCTGCACTCCACAGCCCAGACCTTCCAGTTAAGATCTATCTTCGGATCAGGTGGGGAGATACTGCAGGGGGTCCAGCCTGCTGCTGTCTGCCCCCCTCTTGGCGGCAGGCCCCCATTTGCCTCAGCCTCTCCTCTGCCCAGGTGCCCAGGAAGCCCCCACACCCACCTGCCTCCCCTCTGTCCCCAACCAGCTACAAATCACCGCTCAAATGGGGGAAGGAGGCCGGAAGTGCTGGCGTGGTTTATGGTCGGGGCCTGAGGGCTGCAATGGGAAATCCTTTGGTGGATGGAGGGCAGAGAGAGACCCTGGTCTCCTGAAGTTCCCCAAGACTGGGGAAGCTGGATTACAGTGGACCTGGGCCTTTCCTGCCCATTGTGCCCTGAGGCCCCAGGCCTCAACAGCTTCTCTGAGATCCTGGCGTGGTTTGGGAGCTCTGCAGGACACCTTCCCACACACAGGTCTCCAATGGGTCTCATCCCACCCTTGCATCCCCTTTGCATCCTGACACAGGTGCACACTGCCCAGAACCATCCAGCCAGGTGTGCATACAAGGTGGGTGAACACAGGCTGGAGTCCATCAGTACGTGGATATATGCCAAACACAATACACACGCGCGTGCACACACACATGCCTGTCTGCCTGCAGACAGAAATGCCCGAAGAGAGAGCAGTCAAGCACACAGGCCTGCATAGGCAGCCAACCCAGGGCTCCATAAATACAAATTAAATTAAATATGCATAAGCCCACTCATGGCAAGTCATCAAGCCCCTGCTCTGCCCAAGGCAAGGGTGCTGGGCTTAGCAGCCGCTGCACAGCTAAGGAGCCTTTGATTCAACAAATAAATTACACTTCTTCCCCATTAAAGGAAAGGCTTTGAAGAATTAAAGCCTTGGACCCAGAAGCCGTGACCACCCTGGGGGATGGGGCCACAGGTCAAGCGCTTCTCTCCCTGCTCAGAGCAGGAATGTCCCTGTCCCTGAGGCCTTGAAGGGCATGGAAAGTCACGGTCATGGGAGGCTGAGGCAGGGTCAGTGGGTTCCACGAGGCCAGCTGCCTGGTGGTGGGAGGGCTGCCCAGAGGTCTCAGGGCAAGTGGTCTGAACAATCTCAGGGCAATCGGTCCATCTTGAGGGTCCCTCATCTCTCTTTAAGGTCCCTTACTGTCTTTCCTTTATAGTGGCCTCCCAAGAGTTTGTCAGGCTAACCCCCTCCAGTGTTAATGATATGGCCTTTCTCATCTTGCTGGGACATTCCTGTAGTCAAGAGAAGGAACTCATTGCTGGGACATCCAGGCAGAACCCTGTTCTGTTAATACATAAGCTGGGCTGATTTAGGAAAGACTGGGCTTCCCAGGTAGCCCTAGTGGTAAAGAACCCACCTGCCAATGCAGGAGACTTAAGAGATGTGGGTTCGATCCCTAGTCGGGAAGATCCCCTGGAGGAGGGCATGGCAACCCACTCCAGTATTCCTGCCTGGAGAATCCCATGGACAGAAGAGTCTGGGGGCTATGGCTCATAGAGTCACAAAGAGTCGGACGCGACTAAAGTAACTTAGCACACACGCACCGTGGCCCTGGGGATTCAGGACAAGCCCTTCCTCTACCCAGCTCTTCGCCTTCCTCTCCTGAGTGTAAATAATGCTTCTTACAGCCAGTTCTTGAGAGGAAGAAAGCATAACTGCCCTGTGTTACTTCTACTGTCTCAGCTCAGCGTGGTCCTCAGGCAGAGGGGGTCTCCAAGACACTTCTCAACCAGTCTTTCTACTCCAGGACACCTGCCAGTCCCCGCTCAAAAGCCTCCCACGCTGATTTTAAATACAATTAAATCTGACATGAGCAATTTTCTGCAAAGGTCACTGCAGCTCTCAGAGTGGTCTGCACTGCCTGGTGACCCCGGGGAAGTAATATAGTCAGTCCCGGAGGGGTGGAGAGGGAAGAAGGAAGACACGAGGAGGAAGGCCTCCCAGCCTGCAGTCCAGCTCTCTGCCAGCCCCTGCACACACCCACCTGAGCCTCCTTCTCTCCCTCTGATCAGAGGAACACTACACACACACCATAGGTCATCAGAGGTAGAAAGAACCTCAGAGGTCACTCAAACCCCTTCCTTTACAGATGAGAAAGCCAAACTCCCGGATCTTCCCTGGTGGCCAGTGGCTAAGACTCCACGCTCCCAATACAGGGGGTCCAAGTTCGATCTCTGCTCAGGGAACTAGACCCTACATGCCACAACTAAGACCTGGTGTGGGCAAATAAATAAATATACTTAGAAAAAGAAAGCCAAAGTGATATAACTTGTGACATAACTGGTCTAAGGGTGCACAGCCAGCCAGGGAGCAGAGCCGAGGCCCAGACCTCCTCCTTGGCATCAGTGTTTTTTCTTTAAATGTTAATTTCTAAAACATAGCAAGGCTCTTCCTTGGATTCTGAAAAATTATTATTTTCACATACCCAGCCCCTTTGTCCAGGCCGTTGCCTCTGCTTGGAATGCCCTCTCGCTCACACTCTCCCAAACATTCCTCTCTGGCAAGCTTCCAATCATATTTCAAAGCCAAGTCGAAATGTCACCTGCTCCTCCATTCACTCACCTGCTCCGTTCTCTTTACTCCCACCCAACAACTACAGATGGAACCACTCCTTTCCTGGGTCTCAGTAGCCCTTCATGTGACTCTACCGGGCAGGTAACAACGGGGTCGACTAGTTACATGCCCACTGCTTTCCCAGAGCCATGAACTCCTTCCGGGGTTGGGAAGTGGGGAATCACAGTAGAGTCTATCACAATGTTTGGCTCATCTGACATTACTAATTGGATATCAGTTGTCTGTGTCACTGGACTGTGGAGGGGAGGGACAGTTTGAGAACCATCCTCAGGATCCAAGGCCAGCTTTCTCGAAATATCGCTCAGACTGGGGATGATTACGTTGTGTATAGGGCTTTCCCTCTCTGTATCTTTACATCTGTGAGGACTCCAAGCATCACCCAGTAAATTCAACCAGAGAAGGATGGATCCAGGGAAAGGCATGTTTCAGAGGAGAGAGCTACTAGGTGACCTAAGAGGATAGCTTCATCCTTTTCTATTGGGATAGGGTTGAGACAGAAGCAGTCCTTGGCCTGAGGCCCCAGGCACTGATCTGCACTTGCTGTCACTTGGTGATGAGCAGGCCTGTTCTTTCCTCCTCTCCTTCCCCAGGCTGGTCATCGAAGCCTCACATACCCGGAGAGGTGTTGAGACCACAGATGCACCCCAACTCAGTACTGCAGCCAGAAAACTGGGCTAAAAATCAAGTTTGAGGTTGGGGTTCAGGACAGAGTTTGAGTAAGATTACAGAGATCAGGTTAGGGTTAGATTTGAGAGGCTGGCTAGCACCACTCAAAGGAAGTTCCCAGACTCGTGAAACTCTCAGTCTGACCAGGAGACAGAAGGCGCATATACAAAAACAGACCTCAGGGCCCAGCAAATGAACGTGCGTGCGTGCTCAGTCATTTCAGTTGTGTCCAACTCTCTGCAACCCTATGGACTGTAGCCCGCCAGGCTCCTCTGTCCATGGGATTCTCCAGGCCAGAGTACTGGAACGGGTTGCCATTTCCTTCTCCAGGGGATCTTCCCAAACCAGGGATTGAACCCATGTCTCTTGCATCTCCTGCACTGGCAAGAGAGTTCTTTACCACTAGCAGATAAACAGGACTAACCTATGAATGGAGAGGGTGGGCAGANCAGAAATGCAAAGGATTATAAGACTATTATGAACAATTATATGGCAATAAAACTGATAACCTGGAAGAAATGGACATATGCTTTAAAAAGTTCAATCTTCCAAGACTGAACCAGAAAGAAATAGAAATTATGAACAACCCAATTACAAACACCGAAATCGAAGCTGTGATAAAAATCTCTCAAAAAACAAAAGCCCATGACCAGATGGCTTCACAGAAGAATTCTATCAAACATTTAGAGAAGAGCTAATGTCCATCCTTTTAAAATTCTGTCAAAATATTGCAGAGGAAGGGGCACTGATTCTATGAGGCCACCATCACCCTGATACCAAAACCAGACAAACACAGCACCCAAAAAAATAAAACTACTGGCCAATACCACTAATGAACATAGATGCAAAAATACTCAACAAAATTTTAGGAAACAGAATTCAACAATACATCAAAAAGCTGATACACCATGATCAAGTTGGGTTTATTCTAGGGATGCAAGGATTCTTTAATATATGCAAATCTATCAAAGTGATACACTATATTAACAAACTGAAAGATAAAAACCATATGATAATCTCAAAAGATGCAGAAAAGCCTTTGACAAAATTAAGCACTCATTCGTGATTAAAATTCTTCAAAAAATGAATATAGAAGCAACCTACTTCATCACCTCATCATAGTAAAGGCCATATATGATAAGCTTACATCAAACATTATTCTCAATGATGAAAAACTGAAAACATTCCCCCTAAGACCAGGAAGAAGACAAAGGTGTCCACTTTCACCTCTATTATTCAACATACTTTGGAAGTCCCAGCTACAGCAATCACAGAAGGAAAAGAAACAAAAGGAATCCAGATTGAAAAAGAAGTAAAGCTCTCACAGTTTGCAGATACTGTACATAGAAAACCCTAAAGATAGCATCAGAAAATCACTAGAACTAATCAGTGAATTTAGCAAAGTTGCAGAATACAAAATCAATACAGAGAAATTATTTGCAATTCTATATACTAACAATGAAAAATTAGAAAGAGAAATTCAGGAATCAATCCTATTCACCATTGCAACTAAAAGAATTAAGTATCTAGGAATAAACATACCTAAGGATACAAAAGAACTGTACACAGAAAATTATAAGACACTAATGAAAGAAAACAAAGATGACATAGTTGGATATATTCCATGTCCCTGGGTAGGTAAAATCAATATTGTGAAAATGAGTGTATTACTAAATGCAGTATACAAATTAAATTTGATCCCTGTTCAATTACCAATGGCATTTTTCACAGAACTAGATCAAAAAATTTCACAATTCATATGGAAACACATATGACCCCAAATAGCCAAAGCATCTGCATATCTGTGGTTATTGATATTTCTCCTGGCAATCTTGATTCCAGCTTGTTTTTCATCCCAGCCCAGTATTTCTCATAATGTACTTTACATATAAGTTAAATAAGTTGGGTGACAATATACAGCTTTGATGTACTCCTTGTCCTATTTGGATCCAGTCTGTTGTTCCATGTCCAGTTCTACCTGTTGTTTCCTGATCTGCTAATAACCTCAGACATGCAGATGACATCACCCTTATAGCAGAAAGTGAAGAAGAACTAAAGAGCTGCTTGATGAAAGTGAAAGAAAAGAGTGAAAAAGTTGGCATAAAGCTCAACATTTAGAAAACTAAAATCATGGCATCCGGCCTCATCACTTCATGGCAAATAGATGGGAAAACAGTGGAAATAGTGATTGACTTTATTTTGGTGGGCTNTGGAGAGTTTTTATCATAAATGGATGTTGAAATTTGTCAAAGGCTTTCTCTGCATCTATTGAGATAATCACATGGCTTTTATTTTTCAATTTGTTAATGCGGTGTATTACATTGATTGATTTGGGATATTGAAGAATCCTTGCATCCCTGGGATAAAGACCACTTAGAAGACTTAAAATGAGAAGGATAGAGTCAACTTGCACAGCACTGTTACAAAAGAGAGTTGTCAAGGCAGTGAGCAAAGAGCTGAAATGAAATTTCCTGAGTTCTCTTAGCTTAGACCTTAGCTTTTCCCTCTAGTACCTGGCCCTGTGCTCAGCTGCCCAAGTCAGCTTTGCCCCTTTTGGTTTGAATGTTTAGTTCCCTGTCCTAGAGATTTCAGGCTGTGGATGCCCCATGGATTCTCCTGACTCTCTGTTTCACAGTGTTCTATCTCTGCCAAGCTTCATGGTGGCTGGTCATGGAACTAAAGCTTAAGATGATCAACATTAATGGAGAGAGTTAACCAGTGCTAATATAAGCTCCCTGGACAGGATTTATTATGCATTTGTTTTGAAGTCCTTTCTAAGATGTGATTTCTCTCTTCAGATACTCTCAAGTAGATACCCCAAATTGCTAAGCAAGCAAAGATAACATATTTCTGCCTCTCTCTCCAGTTCTTTCCATGACAACAGATGGTCTTCAACTCCCAGCCCAGCCAGATCCATGCAAGAAGAATAGAAGAAGCTAGTTTAGATCACTGGACTCAATAGTATGTGAACATTGCTATGTACACTGTATGATTTTGAGAATAAGTTATTTTATTTAGAAATCTACCTCTTTCCTAATACTCCAATTCTAGTCACTGAGTAGCTGCCTCAGTTACCTAAACTCAAAACCCAGTCCCAGGTAACAATTTCTCAAAGACAAGGGTCTCGTCTCCTTCTCAACAGTCCTCCCAGGAAGAGGGAATGGGAATTCTGTTCTAGCAATGTAACCCAGTGTTTAAAGATCTCTATTTAGCCCATATGTCATGAATTCTGGTCACAAATGCACCTTGTCCTGTTTGGAGCTCTTGAAGAGCTTTTAAGTGGCAAACATCTGCATGGCTGGCTACCTGTACATCATTTCCAGGAATCAAAATCCTCCTGTCTAGCTATGCACTGTCTCAACTGTTGACATCTGACCTGTGAACAGTCTGGATCCATGGACATTCAGAATGGCTCACTGCACCATTTCCTGAGCAGCAACCTGCCAAAGAAGCAGCAGTTCTAACCTTACAGAGACAACAGGGAGCTATGGATCATCTAGAGCAGTACTGTCCAATGTGATGGCCACCAACCATGGGCAGTTACTGAAATGTAATTTTAAGTTCAATTTTACTTAACTTAGATGAATTTAAAATAAATCACAATTTTCTGAAAAAAAANTTTCCAGTTATAAGATGATGAATAAGTTCTGAGGATCTAGTATACAGCATGATAATTATAGTTAGTAAAACTGTATCCCACACTTAAAATTTGCTAGGAGAGTAGATCGTAAACATTCTCACAAAAACAAAAGAAAAACACCAAAATAAGTGATTATGAAAGGTGATGGATATGCTAATTAACTTGATTGCGGGAATCATTTCATATATGTATATGTGTCAAATCATCACATTGTACACTTTAAATAATATATTACCACTTTGTCAATTATACCTCAATAAAGCTAGAAAAAATGAAATAGAATAAATTTTAAAAGGGGGATTATACATGCTGATACATGCTCCTTTGCCTTCCCCAAATCCTCCCGGTTCCTGCCCAGAACTCCTACATGATGGCTGGAATTCTAGCAGCCCCCTTAAGTTACGAGGTGACCTCAAGGAACAGAAAGATGAATGGAAACTGGGACATTGATGGCACCCTTGAGTGGTGCCCTCAATCGAGGAGCCCTCTTGCCTGGTCTGGATTGCTGACCCCAACGGCTTCTTTTAGGTGGTGCTAGTGGTAAAGAATCCGCCTGCCAAAGCTGAGTTCAATCTCTGGGTCGGGAAGATCCCCTGGAGTAGGAATTGGCACCCCACTTCATTATTCTTGCCTGGAAAATTCCATGGGCAGAGGAGCTACAATCCATGGGGTCGCAAATAGTCAGACACAACCGAGCAAATGAGCATCACAAAAGCACCATGGTTTCTTTCACATGAGAGAAAAGCAAGCCCTAATTTATGCAGACTAGCATTTGGGTTTTCTGTTGTGCGACTAAACCTCATACCAACGGATACATTAGGTCTCCAAAAACAGAAGGTGTCATGCTTCCTTGACCCCCTGGGAGCAGGGCTGAGTTGAGGTGAGCTGGGACCCCACCTTGGCATGTGAGATCCTTTATCACAAGTCAGAGTCTGCCCATCACTGCCTTCTAGGAAAATGCTCAGTTGCTCCTGGGCCTCAGACTTTCCCACTATAAATCCTGTCGTCCCTGAGGCTGGTCCCGTGGCCTCTCCAGCTCCCTCCCTGGTGAGACCTTCGTGAAATCTCCTGAAGCAGTTATAGACATAACGAGTGTGAGGTACAGATGCTGAACCGTACCACAGTTCCATCCTCAGTCTGTGGGACACAGGGACCAGTCAGCCATTTTCTGGAAGGTCAGAGATGAAGAGAGAAGGTTTGGGAAATACCAGAAGGGATTCCCAACCTGAATTGGGCTGAGTCAGGGAGTGAGAGGCTTGATCAGTCGACACTTAAATAGGGAGCAGCCTATTTTGTTTTCCACTCAGGCATCTACTGGGAAAATTGAGTGAATCAGAAGAACAGGGGTTGGGGGCTGGGAGCAGCAGATTGGTGGTTGGGAGACCTAAGTGAAAAATCCTAGTTCTTCTTAACTCGACCAGATAACGGGGGCCTGGGCCAAGTAAGCTATGGAGTCTTCCTTCTCTATGGACGGTGGTTCCGCGCCCCCTGCTTTAAGGAGCTTATTATCCAGTACTCAGGATTTCCTCTCCCTCACTGTTCTCCACGTTGGCCTATTTGGTGTCCCGCACACACTCCAGGTACATCCTCACCTTCACCTGTGCCAGGCCCTCCCCATGGACCACTAGCCCTCCGGAACCCCACACATCCCGGCGCGTTCCCTCACTCTGGTCTCTGCTTAGATATTACTCCCTCAAAGAGGCCCTTCCTGGGCACCCTTATCCCAGGGAGCACCCTGACCACTCTCATCTCTCACCTTGCTTTGGATTTCTTTATTGGTGAACATTTCTTTGTTCGCATATGATCTTTCTCTCCTATGTGAAGCTAAGCTTCACCAAGACAGAGATTTTGTCTGTTCTGGTGCATTGCTGAATACCCAGCACCTTCAACAGCTCTTAGAAGGCATTTTAACAAGTAGTTAAAGGACAGAGTTAGTGCATACACATGCACAGATATCTGTATACACTACATGTGTATATATAACACACACTTCACACACACACACACATGTCACACACACATAGTACAGACACACATCTATTAGCC
This sequence comes from Neotragus pygmaeus, assembly GCA_006410875.1. Taxonomy (NCBI): domain Eukaryota; kingdom Metazoa; phylum Chordata; class Mammalia; order Artiodactyla; family Bovidae; genus Neotragus; species Neotragus pygmaeus. The sequence goes on along the minus strand of SJYV01039230.1, from coordinate 141,860 downwards.
TTTTGGTGTGAAGAGACGCTCCAAAATGCTATTCCAGAACCTCTCAGAATTACACCAGCTGGAAAGGCAATTCCAGAATCTTATTCTTAGCAGATGCCAGCCTGCATAACAAAACACATGGAGTATGGCAATGAAATTTAATGTTCAAATTGCAGAATAAAATATTTGTATTTACATGCCTTTTATATTCTCTGTGTAATAAAAGTCACAGCATTTTCAAGGATGCTTTTCTTATTCAGCTTGTAGCTGCTCACCCCACCCCTCACCCCACACTTCTTCTGGTTCTGCAAGAGGCTCCACTAGCAATATCTGTGAAGAAACATCTGGAAAAAGAGGAATGGACACTTAATTTGATCAGTTCATGGAGCCATGGAACCAGTGGCAAATTTCTTAGACAATTCCTCATCTCCCCTGGTTGTAGGGAATAGAAGGGAGACCAGAGGAGACAAAATAGGTTTGCAGGACTTAAGTCTCCATTTCCTTCTCCCTTTCTTATTTATGCCACATAATTAATTACTTCCTATTTGCTAGTAGTAAAGAGAACCAGGTCAAAAGAACAGAGCTTCTCATTGGGACAATCTTTCCATTTCATGGATAAATATTGGTATTGTGTTACAGAATAAAATAATTTGCCTATTTTGAATGCTCATTAAGAGCTGTTAAGCTTTATCTTTTATTAATAGACTAATAATTCATTTGATTTAAAAAATGAAGTATAGTACCACTAATGAACTCAATTTAAGTAATTAAGTCTACTGTAAGTGGAGAGGGCCTAAAGTAGAGAACTGTGTCTTGCTGAGTGTTTTGTGTGTGTGAAAAAAAGAATACTACGCGTGGTCAGATCCAAGGTTACACATGATGAAGATGTATGTACTGAGCCCTGACTCTCCTGGGAAAGTGACTTCAGACTCTATGGATTACCACTTGCATGACTGGTTACCCAGGGAGGCCAGAGCTAACCAGATCCAGGCAAGACCAGGAGGAGAATGAGGCGAACAATCTCTGTCATTGGACCACATTCAATTACTTGCGTGGGTTCCAACTTTCCCACCCCTGGACACTTGGTTTGTTGGTTTAATCACTAAGCCATGTCTAACTCTTGCAATCCCGTGGACTACAGCCTGCCAGGCTTCTCTGTCCATGGGATTTCCCAGGCAAGAATACTGGAGTGGGTTGCCGTACTAATCCCTGGGCTTTAGCATATAAAATTCTCAGAGAGGACCTTCCTGAACTTGACCCTTGCATCCCACCCCTGTGGAGCTAGCCAACTCCATGAAGTTTCAGAGAAGCCTCAGTCATCTTGTTTATCAGAAACTCTGATATCAATGCTGCTCACATTTTCATGTTTACACAAAGATTAATTGGAGATGTTGTAAAAAACTCAGATTTGAATTAGCAAGGCTGGGGTGAGTGTGGGGGTCTTCGTTTCTGACAAGGCACAGCTATTACACATGCTCCAGGGACTCATTTATTTTTCCCGGAGGCTCCACTCTCTCAGCTGCACACGGTCAACCCCAAGTCTTCTTACAGCCCTGGCCTTTAGGCTCAGAGCTCATTCTGCTGGCTGAGGGTGGGATAGGTTGGAGCACGGCAATCTCTTCATTAGTGCTGAGTGACCAACTGTCTCCTGGGAGCTGGATATGGAGCAGGGCAACCCCCCTGCCCCAGGTAGTTCATAAACCCTTAGGTAAGAAGCCAGGATTGCAAGGAGATCAAACCAGCCCATCCTAAAGGAAATCAGTCCTGAATATTCATTGGAAGGACTGGTGCCGAAGCTCCAATGCTCTGGCCCCCAGATGGGAAGAGCTGCCTCACTGGAAAAGACCCTGATGCTGGGAAAGATTGAAGGCAAGAGAAAAAGGGGACAACAGACGATGGGATAGTTGGATGGTATCACCAACTCGAAGGACATGAGTTTGAGCAAGCTCCAGGAGTTGGTGATGGACAGGGAAGCCTGGCGTGCTGCAGTCCATNGATTGAAGGCAAGAGAAAAAGGGGACAACAGACGATGGGATAGTTGGATGGTATCACCAACTCGAAGGACATGAGTTTGAGCAAGCTCCAGGAGTTGGTGATGGACAGGGAAGCCTGGCGTGCTGCAGTCCATGGGGTTGCAAAGAGTCAGACGTGACTGAGTGACTGAACTGAACTGAAGAAGCCAGGACGATCACCATGTGATGTCTGGTGTGGGGGAGATCTGCAGGGCCCGGGGTCTTTTGGAAAGAGTAGTTATCATGACCCAGGGCTTCAATCAAGGATTCCAGGAAGAAACCCTCAAGAGGAGACAGGAGGAGATAAGTTGGTGTTGGCCAGGGGGAGTGGAGTGGGAATGGAGGGGGAGAGAGATTTAATGGCAAGAACATGTTCAAAGGCCCGGCATGGGGAGAAGTCTAATCTCTTTCCAATATCTCCTGCTCCCGACCCCCGCTCTGCGAAGCATCCCCACCTCCAGCCCTCTGAACCCCCAGTGCTTTGCTTCTTCCTTTCCCATGTCATGCAGCCTTCTCCCCTCTGATGTGATATCTACGAGTGAACTTGTTTAATTATCACTGTTGGCCAACGTTCCTGAAGGCAGGAGTAAGAGCTGATTGGCAGTGTGAGTTTCAGCAAGTGCAGGCAAGTCCCATGTCACAGGGGTGTGAGCATCGGCTGAGTCCCCGCTTCAAGGCACCTCGCACCATGCCCAGCACCCATCAGGGGCTCAGGAAATGCTACAGAACACAGAACATGACTAAAATGCATATTCTGGAGCTAGGTTGCCTGGGCTCAAGTCCTGCAATTTCCATTTGTGTGGCCTTGGGCTACTTAACTTCTTTGGTTGACCATCTCCTCGCCCATAAAACCAGGGAAATACCCAGCTCATAGGTTTATAAGCTTTAAAAAGATACTATATGAACTGTACACGTGTATATAAAAGCTGCCTAAAATATAAATCCAGTGGTAGCTGTTGTTACTTGCTATTATGTGCCTATCTGGCAGCTGGGATCAAACTGTCCTCACATCCCAAAAGTCCTCTACAATCAACTTCCATGGTGGTTCAATGGTTAAGATTCCAAGTGTCCAATGCAGAGGTCATGGGTTCAGTCACTGGTGGGATCCCATTTGCCACACAGCAAGGCCAACAGTGTAAGGGAAAAAAAAAAAAACAACCCCAAAAATCTTCTACAAGTTTTGCTCAGCTCTGATTCTGAAATCCACTACCATTTTCACAAGCAGTTAACCTGCGGTAGTGCTGGGAACCTTTCCCTTACCCTGTTCTCCTTCCCAAAAATCTCAGCTAATCACTAGCCCTGCCTGTTTTCTGAGCAATCAACACATCAGCGATGCTCCTGCCATCCTGAATGAACCCAGCAGGCTTCCTTGAATCTCTAAGGTACATTAAATTGCATCCAGAAGAGTGATGATGTTCTCTAGGTTTTGCTGCATGTTATTTATGTTTGAAAACTCAAAGAGTGTGATACTTCGGGTGAATCTGTCCTCAGAAGAAGCAGGGTTTAGAAGTCGAACAGGTTGAAGGTCAAATCCCAGCTGGGTCTCACCCACGAGCCTCACCCCCAACAGCAGAGGGTAGGAGGCTGCCCTGGGGAGTCAGAATGCCTGGCGACTGCTCCAGCTCCCTGCTAACAAAGGGCATGCCTCAGGCAAATCAGTTTTCCCTTCTGAGCTTTAGCTCCCTCATCTGGAGAGTTGGACTAACAATGACACCTTCTCCAAGGGTTCTTGAGAATTAAGTGAGATAGTCAGTGGCCGGACATCCGAACTGAAGTTAGACCATATTATTAGCAGGCTTTCCTCTTCCACCCACCCCTCCAGCTGGTCTTGGAGCCTGCAGAACCTACAGGAGGAAGAGAGGCACAGTGCTATGGGCGGGAATGGGCACCCAGGCGAGCCTGTACCCTGCCTCTCTTGTTCAGAAGCATTGGCTGCAGGTATAAAACAGCTTAAAGAGGTAGAAAGTGCCGGCCCTTGAAAGGACTTGATGGAAGATGACAAGGGCCCCTGTGACAGGAGCCCCCTGGGGAACAGTCTTGGGGAGACACTTTGGAATAGAAAATTCACTGCCCCTGGTCCTAGCACCTTCTAATGGGAGGTTGTCCAGGGCTGGGAAGAGGAAGATTTATTCTGGGTAGAAAATTGCATCCCTCTCCATGGTGGTATTTCTTCTGCCTCCCTTAAAACATAAAAGCCAGATCCAAAAATCTCTGTGGCCTCTGAGCTCAGACGTCAAATTTACATATAAATGGAGACCAGGAGCTTCAGAGGGAAAAAGATGTTGGGGACATGGTCCCTGGAGGACAGAGCCTCTGGGAAAATCCAGGAGAAGAGCATCCCAAGAGAAAAGGACAGAGGAGGCTCCTGAGGCTGCATTTGTGTGTCTAGGCAGGGGGCCCCTTGCCAAGGTCCAAATGGCCGGAATCTGGGACCTTCTTGGGTCCGTGGCTTCCCAGACAGTTCCCTGCCCTGTGGGGAATGACAGTCCTAAAGTTAACAGGAACGCAGCATCTGCGACATGCAGCGTCCAGCACTGACTGCTGCATACTCACCAACACATCGCTCTCACACTGATGCCGGCACCATTTTACAGATGAGGAAACTGAGGCTCAGAGAGGTGAAGCAATGTGCCCCAGGCAGCTCTGGCAGCTCTGACGCTCGAGAGGATGCAGCCTCCTAAGCGGCTGGTGACTGAAGCGGCCCCCAGCCCTGCCAGCCCATTTCCTGTTGCTCCCATGAGCCTGCATCCTGCTCCACCACAGGCGGCACAAAGCCTTCCCACGAAGCTTTGGATTTACCAAATTAGTAAATTAGAGAAGAGATGTGGCTTTCATCTCGTCCATATAGAACTCTTGGGAAGAAAAAAAAACTTCCAGAAACGCTCACAGGGAAGGGGTGTCCGTCAACAGAGGCATGTCTTCTAATTAGGCAGAAATGAAAGGGGAAGGTGAACCAGCCCCAACCTTCTAATCAATCGGTTGAATCAAAAGAATCATCAGCTTCTCATGGTTAAGAAGTTGGTTGAAGGAGAAGAAACACAGAGGCATCCAAGTAACTGGACGTACGGCTGTTTTTGCTTTCGTTTTTCTAAGGACTAATATCTTTTCCTTTTGACACTTTTCTTTTGTTTAATCTAGGTGTGATTGAGGCTCTGCGTGGTGATGTCACAGCTCAGAGCTTGCTTGTGCCTCCCCCCAAGTGTAAGAACACACAAAAATGCTTGGCTCATGCTTGCTGACGGCTGATTCTGTTTTTAAATGTCTTCCGGCTGTGGTACAGCCTCTGCCAGGGGCAAAAGAAGTTCACAAGCACAGAATTATTGGCTGGAAGAGACCTTAGAAATCCCTTCATCCCACCTTCTCATGTTACAAGAAAGGGTGTGCAGGAGGTGGGTGAGAGAACTTGCCTGGGGTGCACACAGCCAGTTAGAGACCCAGCCAGGCCAGAGTCTCCTCACTCTCACGCCAGCACACTTCTCCTCCAGCTGTTTGGTGATGGAGGGAAATCAGGAAGCTCATTAAAAACACACTCCATTAGCAAACTCAGAAAACCTCATCAATTCTGAAAAGCAGGGGCCTATGCATGCAGCCGGGGGAGAGTAAGCACTCATCACTTTGTTTGCACCGTCATAACATTTCTCTTTTTCTCTTTCTCTCTCTTCTTGGCTGTGCCCCCACAGCTTGCAGGACCTCAGTTCCCCAACCAGGGATTGAACCTGGGTCATGGCAGTGAAAGCCCGGAATCCTAACCACTGAGCCCCCAGGGAAGCCCCCATAACATCTCATTTTTAAACTAAATGCTTTTCTCCATTAGAGTCCTGCAAGGACAGAATACACCCTGCTGTCACAGAGAGCTAGGACAGTGTCTCATCACCAAGGAAAGGAGAGAACGGAGGCCAAGATGGCTGCAGGCTTACTTAACACCTGGTCCTTTCGCCTCCTTAAACTTCACAGTAATCCAAGAGGTAGGGGTTTCTGAAATTCTGTTTTTACAGATGAGTATAAACTGAGACTAAGAGAAATTAGGTGACTTGTCCCCAGTCACACAACAAGTAAATGGCCAAGCTGGGTTTCAAAACCAGGTCATCCTGCTTAGCTCAGGACCCTGGGAACATAAGGAATCCAGAGCTGTCCCCTGAAGGAAAAGATGAGTTTAGCAGGAAGAGCACTGGGCTTGGTGGTCAGGAAACCCAGACTGTGGCTTTCCACGAGGCAGGTTCCACGCCGTCTAGTTGAGCACACTGCCTGGCGTGTAGTGGTGGCACTGAAATATTTCTTGGATGAATAATTATCGTTAGATCTGACAAAGGATGTAGATACAGGATGTATATAAAGAACCCTTAAGACTCAATAATTAGGACATAAACCATCTACTTTAAAAAAAAAAAAAAAAAAGCAAAGGAGTTTAATATTTCACCAAAAACCAGGAAAGGAGAAAGGACTCAGCATCATTAACCATGAGAGAAATGTGAATTAAAGCCATAATGAACCATCATCATGTACCCACCAATTGAAACATGAAAGAGACCGACAACACGAGGCACTGATGAGAATGCGGAGCAACTGGAACTCACTGGTGCTAGTGGCGGGAATGCACAATAGTACAGCTACTTTGGGAAAGGTCCACAAGTTTCTCGTAAAATGAAACTGACATCAAACCCTATGACCCAACAATTCTTCTCTTGAGAAGTTACCCAGGAGAAATGAAAACACATATCCTCAAAAAGACTTGTACAAAAACATTCATAGCACCATCATTCAGAGTAGACAACCAAATTGTGAAATTCACATCCTCTGGATGGTATGCAACAAAAAGAATTAACTATTGATTCATGCAACAATATGGATGAATCTCAAAAATATGTAGAGTGAAAGAAGCACTGCTAAAAAAGGGGATATATTGAATGACTCCACTTATGTGAAGTTCTAGAACAGGCAAAGTTAATGTATGGCGTAAAATATCAGAACAGTGGATGCCTGGGAGTTTGAGGCAGGGATTGACTGAAGGAGAACAAAGGAACTTTCTGGAGTGATGGAATGTTTTGTATCTTGGTAAGAATTTGGGTTACTCAGATGTTTACAATATGCAGGCTGAAGTGTTTAGGGCTTGTCTGCTACTTTGAATGGCAGAAAATATAAAATGGATCAAGACATGAATAAGGCAATACCATCCTTTCTCTCCTCCCACTCTCTAATCTCATACTGGGGTTCTCCACTGGCTAAACTAGAAGGAAATTGTGACCTGGGTTAGGGCTCAGGTAGAATTTTATCTGTGAGGTTTTATTTTTTCCATTAGAAAGAACTAAGGCATATATGTGAAGAGTCGACTCATTGGAAAAGACTTTGATGCTGGGAGGGATTGGGGGCAGGAGGAGAAGGGGACAACAGAGGATGAGATGGCTGGATGGCATCACTGACTTGATGGACGTGAGTCTGAGTGAACTCTGGGAGTTGGTGATGGACAGGGAAGCGTTGCGTGCTGCGATTCATGGGGTAGCAAAAAGTTGGACATGACTGAGCAACTGAACTGAACTGAACTGAACTTAAGGCATATATAATAAAATATTAACAGTTATCCAAAAAATATGGATAAGAGATGAACAGATATGTCAAAAAAAACAGAGTGAAATGCTAGTGTAGAATCAAGATGGTGGTTATACGGTGTCCACTACGCGTCTTATCTGCATGTTTGTTTTTTCATAATACAATGCGGGGTATTATGAAGGAAAAATGAGTAAAACTTGGATTTCCCTCTTGATTGTAATGCCTATAGCCTTAAAGGACCCAGTGGCCTCTACCTGCCCACCTTTGCAGCCCCATTTCTCTTCACCCCACCTCTCAGTCTTCACACTGTGGCCTCAAGGATCTCCTTTCACTTCATCAAGCCCACTATGTACCACCTCGGGCCACAGGACCTTTGCATATGCTCTCTCCTCTAGGAATTGTGCCTTGATTTTTTTTCTCAGATAATGGCTCAGACTTCAGCTCAGGTAGCACTTTCTTCTGGGCACTTTCTCCATCATCCACTTGCACCAGCTCCACTGCTGTAATTCTTAGAGAAACATACTTTTTCTATCATAGGACTTATTGCGAAAGCCTTAGTGTGACTATTCCTTTCATCCCATGCCCCAGGGATGGGCAGTTCCATGACAGCAGGGCCGTGGAACACCCACACGCAGCACAGGGTGTGGCGGGAGTCCATGCCCGTGAAGGCACTGCAGAATTCATGAATTGTTCTAAGCAGCCTGTGGCCCTGAGAAAGACACCGCCTTTCTTCACCCATTTTCTCGGCTATCCAATGAAGATTGGTGAGGAACAGCCTTTCTTTTTGCACAGAGCCATTTCAGACTAAATATTCAGACACTGGGTGTTTTTAAGTCAAAATGAAAACAACTTTAATGAATCCTACAGAAAACATAATACATATTCCTTTCACTAAGATTATTCACTTTGTTGAATAAAAGAATTTCAATGAGAAAATTGATGCTGTTTTTTAGCCACTAAAATGTTCCTAGTTGGGTGCTTTGAAAAGGAGCCCCAAGGCTAACAGGCAGTTCTCTAATCTCCCACCTCTTACACTTTAGAGGGCATTAGAATCACAAGGCTTATTCACAGCTATTGTCTCATTCCTTCTTCTAAAATAGGACAGTCTATGTTCGATGCAGGATGCAGGATGCTTGGGGCTGGTGTACCGGGATGATCTAGAGAGACGTTGTGGGGTGGGAGGTGGGAGGGGGATTCAGGATTGGGAGCTTGTGTACACCTGTGGTAGATTCATGTCGATGTATGGCAAAGCCAATAGAGTATTGTAAAGTCAAATTTAAAAAATAATAAAAAAATTAAAAAAAAGAAAAATAAAAAAAAATAAAATAGGCAATGTTGTCATCCATTCACTGAAGATGGTGACATTGACTCAGACAGGTAAAGTGATTTTCCCAAGGTCACACAGCAAGTTGATGACAGAATGCACTTGAGTTAGTTCAATCAATGGAATACTTTCTGAGCATCTGCACACCCTTTCTGTATGTGGTACCATGTCAGGTGCTGAGAAAATAGTGATAATAAGATGCATCTTCTTGTCTTTCCCAAGTCAGTACCCTCATCTCTTGGTTGTATGACCTTTTCTCTGGTCAGAAAAGGAGAGACATTCACCTCAAGGGTCTTGGATAGAGTTCTCCAGAAACAGACTGTGAGACAATGATGTGGGGACAAGTAGTCCATTGGGGAAATAACCTCAGAAAGTACCTACAAAGAAAAGAGGACGTAAGAAAGTGAAGAAAGCTCATATAGGGAGTGAGTTTTACCGTGGGCAGCTACTGTGGGGGAGCTGATCCCACTGGGAGATTGTATAGGGCATGTCTCAGAGTTGTTACTGAACAAGTCATAAATGTGTAAAAAATGTCATTGCAGAGGTTAACATATTCTACATCCAACACCAGGGTTCTTTCTGTTCTTATCTTTTTTCAAGACCCCACAGTAAAATGGAGATGCGGGGTGCATGAGCCAAGAGGAGAGGCAGGCCAGCTCCTGCAGAGAATGTTCCAGCGCTCTCTCCAAAATGGTGGATTCATCTTGGCTCCAGCATTATCATAGCGAATCGAAAAACTTTCATGTATTTGTCTCCTAATAAGATAGATGTTCTTCAGGGACAAGGATCATGTCCTTTTCTTTAGGTGAATTCCCCAGTGTTTATCAAGGCCTGGTTGGGCTGTGTCTCCCCTCAGACTGGGGCTCCCTAAGAGCTCCACTTCCTCAAACCACACACCCACCACCACTCCTGCATGCATTCTTCACTACAGTCCACCTCAAGTCCTTCCTCCCACCAGTGGGCTCCTTCTGTTGATGAGCTCAGCATAACCCTGTCCATGTCCTGTTGATGAGCATTTTTAATGTTTCAATCTGAATATTTTAAGGAACTGCAAACGCAGGGAGGAAAAAAGAGAGAGCAAAATGAAAACGGGGAAAGAAAGGCCAAGTAGTGGCTAAGTTCGTTCCAGCAGGCGGCCCTCAGCCTCGAGGGGAAACTCTAATGCATGCACAAAAGCCTCATGAATAATTATTTCTGAGCGGCTCAATATTTTAAATGCTGGAAAAAAATTTTTTCCCTCCTCAGGAGCATTCCACAACTATTTATCTCAGTGCAGACACTGGATAGAAGGTGATTAAGTTTGATTTCTGGCTTGAGGGATGAGCAGAGTAGAAACTGGGGTGGAGGTGATGAGCAGAGGTGGATGGGCACGTGGGCGGAGGGGTGGATAGCAGAGGGGACCCCCTGGCCAGCATCTCATGGGCCAGAGAAGAAAGGTCACCACCCAACAAACAAGCTTGGTTGGATTCTAGAATCTTTTCCCCCTACGAAGCTTGGAGCTTGGTGTTCCTGTTGTCACCAGCCCTGACATTGG
>SJYV01039230.1:116511-131307 GCA_006410875.1 Neotragus pygmaeus | reverse complement strand
TGGGGGTGGGGAGCAGACAACTGAGGTAGAGAAAAGATACAAATTCCAGCTGCTTGACTCATGGTTGATGTCAAGGGTATGGAAAAATTAAAACTCAAATGCATAGGAGACCTCTCAGCCTGTGTGATGATATGACTGTCCCCTCCCCAGTTTCTCCTTTAGAGTGTCTACACTGAGTTCTCCCAATAGTTCTTGGGATTGGCTCCTAATACAGTACATCGGCTAAACCATACCAAGTGTAGCAACACCTCGAGTTCATCATTATTGGTTTATTTTAGCCCAGCTCCAATCCTGTGAAGTTGAAAGGATAGGTACCATTATCCTCTCTCTTTTTTTGACCTCATTGAGTGGCATGCAGGATTTTATTTTCCCAACCAGGGACTGAACCCATGCCCACTGCAGTTGAAACACAGAGTCTTAGCCACTGGACCTCCAGTTCAGTTCAGTTGCTTGCTCAGTCATGTTCGACTCTTTGTGACCCCATGGACTGCAGTATGCCAGGCTTCCCTGTCCATCACCAACTCCGAGAGCTTGCTCAAACTCATATTCATAGAGTCAATGATGCCATCCAACCATCTTATCTTCTGTCATCCCCTTCTCCTCCCACCTTCAATCTTTCCCAGCATCAGGGTCTTTTCAAATGAGTCAGTTTTTNCCATCACCAACTCCGAGAGCTTGCTCAAACTCATATTCATAGAGTCAATGATGCCATCCAACCATCTTATCCTCTGTCATCCCCTTCTCCTCCCACCTTCAATCTTTCCCAGCATCAGGGTCTTTTCAAATGAGTCAGTTTTTTCTCATCAGGTGGCCAAAGTATTGGAATTTCAGCTTCAGCGTCAATCCTTCCAATGAATATTTAGGACTGATTTCCTTTAGGATAGACTGGTTGGATCTCCTTGCAGTCCCAGGGACTCTCAAGAGTCTTCTCCAACACCACAGTTCAAAAGCATCAGTTCTTCGGCGCTCAGCTTTCTTCACAGTCCAACTCTCGCATCCATACATGACCACTGGAAAAACCATAGCCTTGACTAGACAGACCTTTGTTGACACAGTGATGTCTCTGCTTTTTAATATGCTGTCTAGGTTGCTCCTGCAGTTGTTGTCTGCTCAGTTATATCTGACTCTTTTGCAACCTCATGGACTGTAGCCTACTAGGCTCCTCTGTCCATGGGATTCTCCAGGCAAGAATACTGGAGTGGGTTGCCATTTCCTTCTCCATGGTCCTCCAGGGAAGGCCCTATTACTGTTTTATGTTTAAGGAAACTGAGCCTCAGAGAGGCAAGTGATCACCCCAAGTCTTCTGTTCTTCAAAAGATAAAGCCAAGGAAAAGGCCCCTGGTGTCTGGACTCCCAGGCAGCCCTTGTCTGTTACACTGTCACTGTTTTAACAGTTGCCCTCGTGGTAGTAGTGATGAGACACCAGGCATGTGCAGACTGACTAACATGCCCCGTGCATCCTTCAAGTAGGCGTCCTTTCCCCTGAAGCCTCCCTCCACTGGCTCCTCTGCTCCCTATGGCATCGGCTGTCTGAATTCCCCTGGGCCCTCGTTTACATTCCCACCACTCTTGCCCATCATCTCTGCATCGCCCAGCCTCCTCAACAAGCGCCTTGAGGCCAGCTGTCATGTCTTATGCTTCTCCTATACCCTCCCCAAGGCCCACGGCAGTGCTGGGCACAGAGATGGGGTGGGACGGCATCCCTTAGCACATTGGCATTATCATAATGGCAAGCTTTTATGCAGCACTTAACTCATGCCAGGTACTGCTGCTGTCCGAAGCTTGCTTACATGAACTCATTTCATCCACAGTAGCGCCATTTAATGGATATCCTTCTCCTCCTTCTCACTGTACCCATGAAAGATCCAAGATCTAGGGAGGCTAAATAAAATTTCCACTGCTGTATAGCAAAGGGAGTGACCAAGTCAGGAACGCAAGGCCATTTGGCTTCAGCCCTAAGTGCCATGCAGTGGAGCGGTAATGAATGAGCCAGTGCAGGAGACGCAAGAGATGCGGGTTCAATCCCTGGGTCAGAAAGACCCCCTGGAGGAGGAAATGGCAACCTGCTCCAATTTTCTTGCCTGAAAAATCCCATAGACAAAGGAGCCTGGTGGGAGTTGCAAAGAGTTGGACATGGCAGAGCAAATGAGCGCACAAACACGCATGCTGCCTTTCAGTGCCGAGTCCATGCACGTGTGCTTGTCTCAGCAAGTTTGCTGTTGTTGAGTCACCCAGTCGTGTCCGACTCTTTGCGACCCGATGGACTGCAGCACACCAGACTTCCCTGTCCTTCACTATCTCCCGGAGTTTGCTCAAATTCATGTTCATTGAGTCGGCAATGCTATCTAACAATCTCATCCTCTGCCTCTCTCTTCTCCTTCTGCTTTCAATCTTAACCAGCATCAGGGTCTTAACCAATGAAACGGCTCTTTGCATCAGGTGAAGTACGGAAGCTTCAGCTTCAGCATCAGTCCTTCCATTGAATATTCAGTGTTGATTTCCTTTACGAGTGTCCGGTTTGATCTCTTTGCAGTCCAAGGGGCTCTCAAAAGTCTTCTCCAGCACAATTCAAAACCATCAAGTTAGCCCATTTGTTCACCCACAAATTTGCTACTATTTATCAAGCACCTATTATGTCCAGGGCACAGTGTTTGCGCTCTACCTACACCTCTAATTCTCACATCCAGACTGTAAACTCAGTGCTATTATTATCATTTTATAGTCGAGAGGGGCCAAGTTACTTCCCCAGGGTTGCACAGCCGGTAAATAGTGGGGCTGAGATTTCAACCCAGGTCTGGACCGAGTGGTTCCAAAGCCTGAGCTGTGCTGTATATAGCCCGGTTGTGCTATATCTACCTTCAATTATTCTCCACACTCAGCCCAGCTTAGAACACAGCACTGAGGGACTTGCTAGCAGGAGGAGCCTCTGGCAGTGGAAATGGTGATAATAAAGGTAATTCTGGGCACGCTACCATGGCCTCCGGACCATATGGCCTTGCTATGCTGACCCCCGGTGGTGGCCATTTTCCGGCACTTATGAGAAATCAGACAAGAAAGGATGAGTGTGGCAAGGTCACAGATGTACTCACAGTGTGCTCAGATGTGTGAGAAAGCCCTTTTCTTTATTTCCTGTCAGCCGATTGGAGAGTGTGCTCCCATCCTGTGGGTGGTGGGGAAAGAGAGAAGCTAAGGTTATCCCAATGCGGTAATCCAGGTTTGAGTCAATAATTTATTTATTTTAAATATTTATTAATTTAACTTAATTCATTTATTTGGCTGTGCTGGGTCTTCGTTGCAAAAGGCAAACTCTTAGCTGCAGCACGTGGGATCTAGTTCCCTGACCAGGGATTGAAACCAGGACCTCTGCATTGGGAGTGCAGAGTCTTAGCTGTGACACCACCAGAGAAGTCCCCTGACTCAATAATTTCAACAGCATTTTAAAGGAACCACACAGTTTCTGGTGGACAAAGTGCTGACCTCTCTGTTTTCTACGTGCCCTCCAGGATGGCAACTATGTGGATGGGCAGTGGCCCATGGGCATGGCGCTGGGAGAAAAGGGTACCTCTGGCCTCAAGCCAGTCTGTGCATGCGCGGTTTGGTCCCCAGCAAGATGGGGTGGTGTGTTCTACCCTGTGTTCTGCAGAATTGCTCTGCTGATGGTCGAGGCTGCTAAACCTCCCACTCTTTCTGCCCTCCAGNAGAAAAGGGTACCTCTGGCCTCAAGCCAGTCTGTGCATGCGCGGTTTGGTCCCCAGCAAGATGGGGTGGTGCGTTCTACCCTGTGTTCTGCAGAATTGCTCTGCTGATGGTCGAGCCTGCTAAACCTCCCACTCTTTCTGCCCTCCAGCAGGGCTGGGACGTCCTAGAACTCCGTATAGAACTGGTCCCATCTTGTCTCTTGTTGGTGCTGAGGATCCTCCGAGGTCCTACCCTGCAATCTTCCCTGAACCCTCTAAGAAACTCCCCCATCAGACTCACACAACTTCAGGATAAGCAGAAGCATCTCGGCTCCTTTTCTGGCACCCAGGAGCTCAAGGGTATGCAGAGACCCGAAATCCTGCCCTCCGTCACCTGGCTGACCTCAGTGCAGCCACCGGCCATCAGGGCAGGAGCAGCCTGGGAGATGATGAGCTTCTCAAGCCCCAGAAGAGAAGAGGTTCAGACTCCCCTCTACTCTCAGTGTCTCCTTCCCTCACCCAGCACGCCTTTCTCCTTGGGGAGCTCAGCCTGGAGAAAGATCAGCTGAGGGTCTCGTTGCCCACCCACTATCTTCAGCTCCCTTGCCCCCTAAAGATCCCTAGGACAGGAATGAACGGGATCCGCATGCTCTCTGATGGATGTCCCCTGGGTGAGGCCCTGTGACTGTGTCCTCCAGGCTTGCCAACAGGTGTGAGGCACATACTCAGCACCAGACACTGTTGATCTCACAGCTGCTCTACGGAGGCCTTGGAACAGCCCCTGGTGCAGATGAAAGGGGCCCAGCTTAGAGAAGTTACCTGCCAGGGTCACAGTGCATGAGCCACAAATCCCACTGTGTTCTCCAGAGCCCTGGAGACCACGGAGTCTTTGTTCAGAGTAAACTCACCCTCTCTTTCATGGGGCTGACAAACTCACGGCTCAGCCTTGACGCAGGAAGGCTGCATGAGAATGCAATTTAGTGGGGAAATTAAAATGCATTGATTTCATATCTGTGAAAGAACATCCCCATTACAGATTAGGTAGGTGTTATAAACTGTAAAGCCCTAAACAAATGTTAGGGTCATTGTCCTTACTGAGGCATCCATTTTTACTGGAAAGTTGGAAGAGGTTGTTCTTGCCCAAAAAATGGAGCTGGGAGATCTGGGTTCAACTCGAGCTCTGAGATTTTGGGGAAATATCTCACCCTCTCTGAGCCACAGTTTTCTCCTATGATGAAAATGGCTCTCTAATGCTTATGAGCTCTAAATTCTACATGCTTCTGCAGGTCACCGAGCAGCTGGAGGCCCCCTTGCCAACATCTCCAGGCTCAGTCACCCTAGTGGTTCACAGTAGGCCTGGCCCAGTGACGCTGATACCAAGAGGCCAGGAGGTTTGGTCCCACAGGGTCGCCTATGCCAAGTCTGGCACAGGGTCCCGCGGGACAGTCCTCTGCCTGTCCCTCCAGGCAGCAGAGGGCCTCATCCTTCTGGCTCCAAGCCGCACCCTTGATATACCAGCTCCGGTGAGCTGAGGCTGGCATCTGCCATCTGCCCACAAAGCCCTTCTTGTCCTCTGACTTGACAAGATTGCAAAGGTCAAGGTGCTCGTCCAGGGGGATGGTGAGGTGACGAGAGGCATTTTCCATGAGAGCATTCCACATGGGTTCTGAGGTCTGGTGTGGTCACCTGCAGATACATCGTTTGGTGCAGCGGCACACGTGGAAATGAACATCCTCTCCCCACCACACACACACACACACACACACACACACACACACACACACATTAAACAGGACAAGGCACAGTTCACTAATAAAAATAATACCTGTGCATTTATTATTGAACACCTATCATGTACCAGGCAGTTCTCTGCTCTTCACACACATGACTCGTATAAACCTCAGCCCATTCTTTGATATTTACCCTCATTTTACAGATGGAATTCTCTTTCCTCCTTGTGCCCCGCAGCCCAGCCCCTCCCCTCACAGCTGGGCTCCTTGCGTCCCAAGTGTGGACTCTATATCCACGTTGCGGGGAGAGGGTCAGGGTTCGAGCGGGGTGAGAGAGGGCGGTTGTGGGGTGAGGAGCGCAGGTGGCCCCATCTCCCCCATTTCTGCATAGGAAAGTGTTTCATCCTGGCGTGGGACCAGGTTCCCTCACCTGCTCCTCCAAGCTCCTCTCCCCATCCCCAGTTTGTTGCTTCAGAGACCTGGATGCACTGCCTTTTATCTCTACCTGGAGTATTTCGAGTTCTAATTAAGTTCATTTCAGCCCTCTGATTTGAGAAGCCTTATCAGGAATACTTAACCTGTGCAAATAATATGAGGAGCCAGCCAGCACGGGCCCCGCATGCTAATGGGACTGCACATAGGAGCAGCGGGAGGGCAGAGGGACCCGAGCAGAGAGGCCACCACGGAGCTCCCAGGAGGAGGGAGCGAGGAAAGGGCCCATCAGAGGACAGGGGAGGAACTGGCCTGGGCCCTCTGTGACCCTCAAAGCCCCGGGCCAGCTGGCAACTGGATGGCTCGGCAATTGGGGTTTAGAGGGCTGGAGTAAGTAAAGAGATGCTGGGTGTCCAGCACCACCCACTGGCCTGGCCCAGCTTCATAGGCTGTGCTCTGCACCCTGCATGCCTGGCTTCCTGGAGCACGTCTGATGGATAGGAGAGAGGGCCAACCAGAGATGACCAAGGGTGATGATCTTGACCCCAGGATGGTGACTTGTGGGGACCTTCAGAGGAAGCAAGGGTGGAAGGAGGAATGTTGCCAGCCTGGAAATGCCCGTCACTGCTTTGCCAGTAACCTGCTCAGGTGAGGCACCCCCTCTGTTGCCTCTGTGTTCACACCGGGGATGGACAAGCTGGGGGCTTTGGCCTGTGTCATATGGAGCCCTTGGTTCTCCAGGGCTTTGGGACCATCTGAGGCTGTGTGACTGGAGCCCCAACCCCTACATCTCTTCAATCAAAGCAGCTGCTCTTTATCTGTGATCTATTGGAATGTTTGTAGGAAATAAATGATTATGCTTGTGCAAAATAAAAGATTCTGTAGCTAAAAATTAGCGCAAATCATGAGGCTAGGTGATTTCTTTGCTTCTTTCCAAGTCTAACAGTCTTAGCTTCTAAAATCTGAACAGGACCCTGGTTCAGTGGTCTCTCTCTGTTCCCGGGACCATGGGACCCTGAATATACTACATGGCATTGTTGTTAAGTTGCTAAGTCATGTCCTACTCTTTTGAGACACTGTGAACTATAGCCCACCAGGCTGCTCTGTCCATGGAGTTTCCCAGGCAAGAACACTGGAGTGGGTTGCCATTTCCTTCTCCAGGGGATCTTCCCAACCCAGGGATCGAACTCATGTCTCGTGCAGTGCAGGTGGATTCTTTAACACTGAGCCACGTGGAGAGCCCATATGACAAGTTGTTTCTCAGCAGCATTTCTCTGGAGTCTGCATAGATGATTCTAAGAGCATCCTGCCTTCCCCCTCACCACACACGTGTCCCAGAGACATTGGCTGAGGTGGTACAGATACTAGAGGGAGATTCCAAAGAGCCTCTCCTTGGGAGTGATCAGTCTGGGAAATCTGTAACACGTGCTGCCAGAGCCACATCCAGGAATAACCTGAACCTGTGAATGATGAGGGCCTGCAGAGCAGAGGCAAACGATGCAGGTGGGGTAATCAAGGAAGGCTTCCTAGAAGACAGGCGCAGGGAAGGACCAGAATCCACCCAACTGAATGAGTTAAGAGTGTGAGAGGAGCATGTGCAAAGGCTGCCCTGCTCCAACAGCTCCTCAGAGCCTGGACAAGTTGAGAGCCAAGGCGAGGCAGGCCTGATATACCTGAAATAGGTTGATTTTCCCCATCCTCAGAGGAGCTGCGTCCAAATTCCTCTGGGGTCTGAGGCAGGTCACAGTCTGTGCGTTGCTTCTTCTCTGTATGAACATGAAGGGAAAACATGTTCAAACCAGGTTCAGTCTGTCAGACTAGTTCCCTTTACTTAATGAGCCCCGAGAGACAAGGAAGCTTTGATGAAGGTAAGGAGTGAAGCAAAGGGCAGGGAGACATGACCAGGAAAGGCCAAGAAAGAGGGAGGCCAGGCTCAGACGGCACAGGCTGAGGCTAAAGCTTGGCTCCCACGCCTCCCACCCATTGCTCATTCTCCGCTGCCCACAGCCAAGAATCCAGCAAGAGAGGACAAGAACATGATCGCAGAGAGCCATGCTGGGCATCTTCTGTTACCCGTCTCTTTCTCACCCCTGCCTCCCCTGTCTGCACCCCAAGAGGCTGCTCTACGGGGAACTCCTCAAGGGGCCCCCTGCTCCCGGGCTTCCAGGGGACTTTGGTCAATGAATAACATCAGCAAGAGGTCAGGGTGGGAGACCGGGGTGCTCAACTCTCAGGCCCCACTGGGTGGGGTCACAACACCTATCAGGCAGTGGTCCTCCACGCAACTCACTCTGCCTCTGGGTGCTAGTGATTCTGACCTCCCGCTGCCCCTTCAGATCTAGGAGTGGGGATAACCCCGGATACTAGCCCCCTCTGGTTTCTCTGCATCCTGTCCTCACCTCTAAATGGACCCTTTGTTAAACTCTCTTGAAATTACCCAATTTGAATGTGACCTCTTTTTCCTGCCTGGACCCTGGATATGATGTGAGTCTCTGCTTCAACCCAAGTCTCCCAGGTCTCAGAGCACTTAATCCACTCACTCTCATCCTGGCTCCATTCCCAAGCCCCAGCTCCGTTCCGTCTCTCTGAGACATTATTTCCAACATTCAGACTCTGCTCTTTGGGTTTGTACCTGGTAGATCACTTCTTTGTCAGCCTGTCCCTCTCATTACAGACTCAGGCACAATCTGGTCACATTGAAGAATGAGTACAATGCCAGCGCTTAACTCCTGAAAATGCTGCTTTTCTCCTGAATTTCCTGGGTGTAGGCTTTGCTGAGCTGAACAAAGTTGATCTAGAAATTAAATAAGGATTAAGAAGTTGGAAGGCGCCTGCTAATCCAGCAATCAGACAAACCTATGCAAAATCATCTTGCTTCCTTTCCTAAAATATGAATTTGGGAAAAAAAAAATCAAACAATTGGCTCTTTTGTTAATTAGAAGATCAGCAAAAGGTGGACCAGTCGGATAAGCATGTCCAGGGGGAAGGGAAGAGAAGTGAGGGAGAAGGTCCCCAGAAATCCATGTTAATGAGAGACCCATGTGCCTGGCGGAGAAGGCAATGGCAACCCACTCTAGTGCTCTTGCCTGGAGAATCCCAGGGACGGGGGAGCCTGGTGGGCTGCCATCTCTGGGGTCACACAGAGTCGGACACGACTGAAGCGACTTAGCAGCAGTAGCAGCATGTGCCTGGGGGTCTGCAAGGGTGCCTTTTCACCTTCATATCTAGCCTGGACCCCTCATCCTCTCTGGCAGTCTGGATTTCAGCCTGTCTCCAAAGCTGATCTCTTTAGTTGGTGTCCCCATGATGAGAGGGGCTTCCCTGGTGGCTCAGATGGTAAAGAATCTGTGTGCAATGCAGGAGATGCCGGTTTGATCCCTGGGTTGGGAAGACCCCCTGGAGAAAGGAATGGCTACCCACTCCAGTAGGCTTGCCTGGAGAATTCCATGGTCAGAGGAGCTGGCAGGCTACAGTCCTTGGGGTCGCCAAGAGTCAGACACAACTGAATGACTAACGCTTTGCACGTTCCATGATTAGAAACTCAGAGTCAACGCCCAATTTTATTTTCTTCTCCCAAATTCACTTCCCAGGAAGACTACACATGAGGTACAAGATAGCATGGGAGGATCTACCCTAAAGTCCTGGGATCAATTTAGCTCTGCCACCCCATGCCTGCATGATCTCAGGTAAGCTGCCCTACCTGTCCCAAACCTCAGCTTTCTCATCTGTGAAATGAGTCTTAGATCATGGGGCTCTTGTGAAGATAAGGAAAATGACCTGACTCTCTGGCATGTGGTAGCTTAAAAATTCTTTCTTTCTTTCTTTACCATCCTCCTTCTTTATTTCTCATCCTCTTTCAAAGATAAAACCATTTGGGGGGCTTTTCCCCATTTAGATGATTGCAACAGCGTCTGCATTAAGCATCCGTTTCCCCTTGAGTCCTACCACCTCCCTTCTGCTATTTTCTGGCAGCAAATCCCTGAAGGCCCCACCACCTTCCCAGACCCTTCCCTCACGAAGGCAGCCCCCAGTCCTAGCTCTCTCTGTGTTCCAGCCACTCCCAGGCCTCTGTTCTCACAACTTGGAGAGAGTCTCAACTTACTCTTCAGTTAGAAAACTACTCAAACTTTGCATCTTGGGGAAAGACTCGCTTCCTCTGGGACACCTTGCCTAATGCACCTCCATCCTTTCCCCAGTTTGGTCAAGCCCTGCGGCAATTTCTTCTCACCATTCGTAATCACTTAATGATTAGTACCATTGCTGCATTAATGTCCATCCCCCTAACCAGACTGCAGGCTGCAAGAGGGCAGGAAACACACGTTTCACTTCCTCTGAATCACATCTGCTTGGAACATGTGGGCATAGTAGGTGCTCATCAAAGCTTGTTGAACGAATGAATGAGTGCCCCACTTCCAGCCTGTGGCCTAATTTTGGTTCTCTTCATTCATGAAATCTGTCTTTCAGAATGCTTTTCCAGACTCCCCGGAACGACAGTGCGTGTGTGCTAAGTCATGTTTGACTCTCGTGTGACCCCGTGGACTGTGGCCCTCCACGCACCTCTGTCCTTGGAATTTCCCAGGCAAGAATAATGGAGTGGGCTGCCATTTCCTTCTTTAGGGGATCTTCCCAACCCAGGAAGCCACCTGGGAAGCCCTCCCTGAAACTACACTGACTTCTTAATTAATATTTCCCTTCCCGCCAATCCATCAGATTCCTTTTGCTTTAACCTCCAAAGGCTTCCTGTGTGCTGTGCTTAGTCGTTCAGTTGTGTCCAGCTCTTTGTAACCCCATAGACTTCAGGCCACCAGGTTCCTCTGTCCATGGGGATTCTCCAGGCAAGAATACTGGAGTGAGTTACCATGCCTCCTCCAGGGGATCTTCCCAACCCAGGGATCGAACCCAGGTCTCCCCCTTCCTAGTGCCCAGTATATACAGAAAGCATCCACTCACTGGAATTCCCCAATCGACCCCTGCTAGAAGGCAGCCCCAGTAGCCCGCTTGCCATCCCCTGACCCCACAGTTCCTTATACGGCTGCGGCTGCTTATGCTGTTTCCCCTGCCTGGAGGTCTTCCTTCTCTCTCTTGCCATCTGTATCACACACCTTCCACAGATCTCTCTGCATAACCACTGCCTCTGTAGAGCTCCCTTAATTAAGCTCTCCCCACAGTAAGTCCTCCTGCCTCTGAGTTCTCCTTGCAGCAATCCATTGATTATATTTAAGCTTAGAACTGTTTTCCAGATATTTCCTAATTGCCACAGTTCCTTCCAGGTCACTAAGCCCTTTTAAATATATGATCTGATTTGATCCTAAAAACTTGACAGGGAAGTAGGGGCAAGTATTTTAAAGAAAAACTCACTGTAAGGATCAGAAACCCACCGAGTTAGCTTAAGTAGAGGGCTTTTATCACAAAGACACAAGTGAAGAGCTTGGAACCTCTCTTCAGGTAGCGCCAGCTGGTCTCAGGGGCCTGGAAAGGCATCCAGAAATCTTTCTCATCTCTTGATCTTTCTTCACCCACAACCCCTTCACTCCTGACCTTCAACGTCTGGGGCAAGGCACTGACTACCTAGGAAACTGGCCTCTTCCTACTTGCAAACACTCAGGACTGATGAGGCTTCTCTATGCCTCTTCCTGCCACTCTAATTGCTCCATGCCATGTTTTATGTATTTTAATTAGTGCTTTAAATTTTACACCTAAATCTCAAGGCACTCTAGCAAAAGGCCCCTCTTTAGAAACTGGAATAAATAAATAAAATCTTCCCAGACAGATGACAGCCAGGAACCTTGACATCATTCATATTAATCTATCGTTCAGCTACCGCCATTCTGTCATCTGGGTCAGCTTTGAGGACGTGTGTCTGGGGTCTCCCCGCCAGTCCTTTCTGCCCTACACTCCTCCTCCCCAAGGGGCCCTGCTCCTCCAAAGGTGGACTCTTGATGGCCACCACACCCCCACCCTTTAATTCTTCCCTTTAAGACACATGTTCTTGACTGGCTTTGCTCAAGCGCATTCATGGTTGCCGTCCAGTGGTGGTCCTCCACCTGCAGTCAGATACGATCACCTGGAGAGTTTGTGGAACACAGAGGCGACCAGACTTCTCCCCAGAGGCCAGGTTCCATTGGTCTGGAGTGAGGTCTTAGTGTTGCTGATTCCAGTAACGCCGCAGGCTGGGCTGTCTTGCAGCCAGTGCAGAACCAGACAGCGCTGTGGGAACCTGGAGCTAGACAAAATGCATGCAGAACACTCACCCGCCTCATTAACTGTGGGCTCTGCGAGGCTGCAATCCCGGCTGTCTCGCTTACCGCTGTGTCCCTGGTGCATCAATGGGCTGCCTGGCACACGGGGGTGGTGTGTGTGCTCAGTCATGTCCAGCTGTTCATGACACCTAGGACTATAGCCCACCAGGCTCCTCTGTTCGTGGAATTTTCCAGGCAAGAATACTGGAGTGGGTTGCCATATCCTACTCCAGGGGACCTTCCCAACCCATGGATCGAACCCACATCTCCTGCATTAGCAGGCAGCTTCCTTTCCACTGAGCTACGTGGACAGCTCCTGGCACATGATAGCTGCCCCAGAAATATTTTCAGATGAAGCTGGAGCCACCCCTTCCCACAGGTGCCCTCCACTCTTCACACTCCCAGTTGTAGGTCCTGCTGCTGCTAAGTCGCTTCAGTTGTGTCTGACTCTGTGCCACCCCATAGACGGCAGACCACCAGGCTTCCCCGTTCCTGGGATTCTCCAGGCAAGAATACTGGAGTGGGTTGCCATTTCCTTCTCCAATGCATGAAAGTGAAAAGTGAAAGTGAAGTCACTCAGTTGTGTCCAACTCTTCACAACCCCGGGGACTGTAGCCTACCAGGCTCCTCCATCCATGGGATTTGCCTGGCAAGAGTACTAGAGTGGGTTGCCATTGCCTTCTCCACCACTTACCAGCTAGATGCTTTTAAGCAAGTCAACCCATCCTTTGAAGCCTCACTTTCCACATCTTTAAAATGGAGATGATATCAGTCATCTACCCACGAAATCATCCTGTGGATTAAAAGAGAGCATACACTTCCCCTAGCGCCCGGCACCTAACGAGCAGGTGGCAAACCTCGGTGGCCAGCACGGGACACATTCACCACCTCAGAGCAGTCCTTCTGCCCCTTCGTCCTGCTCAGGGTTCTTCGGGCTGCAGTCACATCCAGGGAGGCCAAGGGTGGAGGTGAGCAGGAACTCTGTGCAGCAAGGCCTGCCCTGGGAGCCCAGAAATGCAGATTTGGGGCATTGCTTCTGCTGACTTAGCCTGTGACCTTGAGTTTGTCTCTGAAGCCCCTGACTCCCACCAGCTGCCCTCCTCACTCACCTCCCCATGCAGTCTGTGGCTCTCTGGTTTGAAAGGTCCTTTGGTGATAGTGGCAGCTGCCCTCGAAACTTCCATGCAATGTCTGACCAGCAGTCTCCATCCCTGGATGCTCTTTGGATGAAAGTGAAGCACATAATTGCAGCTTCGGGGAGAAAAGTCCCTTGATTTGACAGCCCCTGCAGAATTCCTGTTGTAACAGACAGAGAAGCTCGGTACCTCAGACACAGCCTGCAGAGCCAGTCAGATTCCTGGGCCTTGTCTCTGTTCTATCTGCTCTGGGAGGGGGCCAGAGGGTGTGGAGGTCATTTCTACTCAATCATGGCATGACAGGCTTGCCACCTGTGATGGGGCTCCCCACCTGGATGGGGAAGAGCCTATTGGTTGCAGACTCCTTCTGCAGGTCCTGGGAACTGGCTGGGCCACCTTCTTCTGTCATAGAAGAAATGTGGATTCCTTGGATGGGCTCATGGTGGAGAAGGTGAGAAGGAAATCTTGCCCATCCTGAAGGTGGGGAAAGAAGGAAGCCAGCTTCGAGATTTTTAATAAACTACCTCAAAGCAGGACGTGCTTGCTGCCCACCCCAGCCTGCTGCAATCTTCCTGCTTAGAACTTCCAAGCATCACATGCCGTCTGCAGAATGACACACTCCTGCCTAAGATGTGAGGCTGGCTATTTGCATCTCTAGGTTGGTGACTTTCTAAAGGCAGCTAACAGACTGGGCCGCATAACAGCTCAGAATCAGAAGGAAGACAATCAAAGCCCATTTTGCTGATATCTAGCAGTACAGCCATGGACAGTCTACTTTTACTTCTTTAGGCCTCTAATTCCTCATCTGTAAAATGGGGATGGGGCCGAGAACACCCATTACTAGGATTACTAACAAGATGAAATTAAAGAATCCATCATGTGCTTGCTACAGCGCCTTGCCATAGGATATGCTCCGTAAACGAATGATAATGATGATGAAGATATTGTGTTCTTGTTTACATTCATCCGAGTCTGACTGTTTAGCAAACCCATGGACTGTAGCCTGCCCGGCTCCTCTGTTCATGGGATTTCCCAGGCAAGAATACTGGAGTGGGTGGCCATTTCCTTCTCCAGGGGAGCTTCCTGACCCAGGGATCCAACCCACGTCTCCTGCATTGGCAGGTTGATTCTCGATCTCTGAGCCATTATAGAAGCCAATGGTGATATTAACAAGTCCCGAAGGTCCTTCAGCATCTTGAGGATAGGAGCATGTTTTAGAGCTCTTTAAATCCGCTCAGCACACAGGTGAGGTCAAAGAAAGCCAAAGAAGACTGGAAGGTATGCAGAGCTAGGGGGAGGGGCCTGATAATTTGACTGCAAGAGTACAGTTCATGCCCACCTCTATGTACATCTACCCTGCAGTTTCCTGCTCCCAAACACCGCAATTAATACCCACTTATTCTGCCCCAGTCCTCAGTCACTGTCACCACTTAAGCATGGAGGACACATGCTGGCCTTTTCCCAAGAAAGGCACGGGAGAGTAGCTAGGGCCAAGGGCCATGGTGGCTGGCTGCAGGGGAGTGTGCCGTTGCCTTGGCAAAAAAAAAAAAAAAAAAAAAAGGCATAATTAATTTTCAGAGCT
>SJYV01039230.1:95555-116424 GCA_006410875.1 Neotragus pygmaeus | reverse complement strand
GAAAAAAAAAAAAAAAAAAAAAAAAAGAGGCATAATTAATTTGCAGAGCTCTCCTCTCATTAAGCCTTCACGTTTATACCTGAATTAACTTTTCACATCCAGTTAAGGTGTGTGGGAGGCTCTGTCCGCCACCGGCGTGACAAACGCAGCTGTGACTATCAGGGAAAGTGGGGGCTGTGATGACCCACCGCCTAAGCTATGGGCGAGTGTGGGGGAGGCTGAGTTTGCAAGCTCTGCCCTGTCCCCCTGCATCCAAACCAGAAAGGGGCCTCTGGAAGAACAGGAGGGCACTGTGTCTGGCCCAGGGACAGCGGGAGAACAAGTCCACATGGCCACATGGGCAAGCGTTGGCCTCCCCTCCCACCTCTCCTGTTGGAACAGACAGAGAGGCCTTCCTTCGGGCTCAGATTTTACCAGCCCAAGCAGAGGTAGGGGAACGCTGTTCCAATGAGGGAGGCTTATTCCAGGTCCCCATCTCGCTCAAGTTGGGACCTAGTATGGCAGAAACACACACAGACAGATGTTGGTGGAGGTCACCCCAGGTCCTGTTTTTCTCCAGTGGGGACTTAGCTCTCTTTAGCTCCCTGGATCCCGACTTATTAAACTGCCAGTGTTCTCTCGGCAGCATTCTGGGATAAATAGTTAGCTGCTGGTGCCTCCTCTCTGGGAGCTGGGCTCCAGGAGGGCATTACTTTTCAGATGCCAGGAGTAGGAGACCACCCTGCGTACCCAGTGTTAACAAAAGAGGCTGAATTAACATTCCCACAAATGGACACTCTAGGGTTTCCCTCCTCCTCCCCTCTATACCTCCCTCCCTCACCCAGTTCAAGACACTCAGATCTCCTCAATAAGCAGCCCTCCCCACTCCAGCCTTAAGTGGGTGCTTAAAGATGTTTGATTGAAGGAGAGAAAGGGACATGCAATGTCTTTGTACATGCACTGTCTCAATAAAGTACAGGCAAATCTTGTTTTATTGTGCTTCAATTTATTAAGCTATAGCAGATGTTCTGTTCTGTACAAATTGAATATCTGTGGCAAACCTGCATTGTCAGATGAAGGTTAACATTTTTTAGCAATAAAGTGTTTTTAAATTAAGGTCTGTACATTGTTTTTCTAGACATGATGTTATTGCACAATCAACAGACTACAGTATAGTATAATCATAACTTTGATATACATTGGGAAACCAAAAAATTGGCATGACTCGCTTTATTGCAATATACGCTTTACTGTGGTGGTTGGGAACTGAACCCAAAGTTTCTCTAGGGGTGTCTGTATTTTTTTCATGATCTTTGTCCTCCAGTGGCTTAAAACCTAATGGGGGAGACAAGACAGACAACACAGATAGACATGGTTTGCACGTCGAGGGGTGATGAATACTCAG
This sequence comes from Neotragus pygmaeus, assembly GCA_006410875.1. NCBI lineage: Eukaryota > Metazoa > Chordata > Mammalia > Artiodactyla > Bovidae > Neotragus > Neotragus pygmaeus. Next base: position 115,040 of record SJYV01039230.1, on the reverse strand, counting down.
AAGTGGTGAATGGTTAAATGCCAGGATGAGTGTTTGGGACTCATCACATGCTTCAGAGGAGGAAAACTATTGTGGGCTGGTTCTGAGTCACCAGCGATTTCTCAGAGGAGGCAAGATTTGGATGAAGCCTACGTGAGAGCCTCTGCGCCAGGCAATGAGCTAAGTGCATGACGTCCTTCTCACTTAGTCTCAACTAATCCTAACAACCACCCCATGATCTGGGTATTATAATTATCTCCCCCATCTGAGAGATGAGGAAACAGTTCAGGGACTCAGTGAACCGCCAAGGTCACAACTCTGGTAAGAAGATTTCAAGCTGGGCCTGTCTGACTCCTAAACCCTCTGGATCTTAATGCTTAATGGACTCCTCCAACCTGGAAAACATGTAAAATTTCAAAGGAGAAGAACTAAGATCCAGAGCATTCCTGGAAAGGCAGACTACAAGAAGATGGGCTGTGCCAGTGGTTCTAACTCTGGCTGGAGAGAATTTCAAGGCCAGTGGTAAGAACTTGATTCTTTTTTAAGAAGTGTGTGCAGCCATCCACAGCCCTAAGAGTTCTTCATCAGAAGGGAGGGGCTTTGGGCTTGTACATTTCCCAGGACGCCCTCCAGGAAATACACCTTTAAGTAGAAACAGAAAGGTCTCCTTGTAGACCCCATCCCCCAAAACTTCAGGATATCAGGGTTTTCAGAGACTCTGCCACCCAGCTGATCCAATACTTTCTACTCAATTCAGATCAATACACATTTATGTGCCAGACACAAAGTGCTAGAAATGATTAAGGGACAATCCTTGCCATTAGGAAGATTATAGTCTAGTGGGAGTGATAAGACACAAAGGGAAAAAAAAATCAATATGAATGATAAATGCAAAGATGGAATGCATGGTCCCCACACTTAAAACATCAGCCCGGGAGGAAAGGACACAGGCTCGAAGGCTAAGGAAATGATTAAAAGGGGGAACAGCACTCTGAGTTAGAGGCGATCACATAAGCAAGGTCACGGACATGTGGAACAGGACATTTTGTGTTTGAAAGTATAAGTCAATCAATTTATTAAGAGCATGGCCACGGAGACAGGGAGTGAGGCATGAGCTGAGGTTGAAGAGGTAGGCAGGGGTGAAGCCATAAAAGGTTTTGTGGGCCTGACAAAGCAGCTTGGGTTCAATCCTGCAGAAGACTGAAGGTCTTCCAGCAGAATCTAACATAGTTCGTTCACATTTTAGAAACATAACTTTGCCTAAAAGGGGGGCAGTGGCTTTCACTGGTCAAGATCAAAACCTGGAAAGGAAGCTATCTATCACCCGAGATATGATGAAGTCTCAGATCATGGCATGAATAGTGGGGTTGGGGAAGAGAAGACTGGCTCAAGAAACACTTAAGGAGGGAAAGAGATGGAAAATCCCAGGGAGCAAGAAGGAAGAGCCTGCTGGCTGCTGACTTGGGTGACTGAACAGGTGGTGTTGCCTTCAACTAAGACTTGGAACACGGAGAAAAGTGGGTACTAGTGAGAGGGGGTGATGAATCACTTCTGATTTTGTTGAGTTGATGATACTTAAAGTGACATCCAGATGGGTGCTTCCAGTAGGTACCTGGAATCAAACTCAGGCAAAAGACTGGAGGTATGACATTGGGAGATGTAAAGAGATGAGGTTAAAAAAAGCGGGGGAGGGTGGATGATCTCAGCTATGGAGATCAAGTCAAGAGAAAACAGGGAAAATCCATAAACAGAATCCCTGGGGTACAACCATGCTCAGGAGATAGACGGAAGAGGAGACACCCAGAGGGAAACTAAACAGACACAGCCAGAAAGTTAAAATCCAAGGGGTCAGAGGCTATCGAGGAAGAAGTTGCCCCAATGTCAAAGGCAGCCAAGAGGTCAAAGGAGATCAAGAGAGAAAGGGGTCCACGGGCCCTGGCAGTGGAAGTTACTGTGGCACTCTTTCAGGGTCTTGGCAGCAGTGAGATGGCACTCTTAAGTTTGGAAACTTCAGGAGGATTTAATAAAGGGTTTTGAGAACAGTGGCCATGATGTAGGGAGAGTCTCGAGGAGGATGCAGTGCCCTGGGAGGGATAACAGCAAATAGCATGAGTGGTCAATGCCCTGAGCAGAGGAATCAAGAAGAAACAGAGATTAACAAGCCTGGAGACAGGGAGAACTGAGAGGAGAGAGCTGTCTGAGAGGCTTGTGAAGTGGGCAGAGCGACAAAGCAAACCTGCTGAGACCCCACAGGTAGGGAGCAGGGGAGATAATCCCTGACCTCACTTCCCCTTCTCATCTCCAACCGAGGCTCCCTATTGGGAAAACCCAATGTAGGCGAGTGAGGTGGCAGTCTGATGCAGTCCCTCCAGGTCAGCCTCTGGAGGAGGATGAACAGTGGACATGGATGGACAGAGAGGAGATGCCCAGCTTGGAGCCTCCGCAGAGCTCTTCAGTGGAGCAATGGAGGAGACTCGAGGGCCTCCAGTGGGGGAATGTGTGCAGAATGCTTGTCTTGATGCCAGCATCCTCTGAGTGCTCTCAGAGGTCAGCTTCTCAGGTGCAAGTCAGAAGCCTCTCTTTCCCAGCCTCCCTTGCAGCTGGGGTACCGTCCTGTGATGTGGGCTCTAGCATCAGCCGAACCAGAGAGCCACTGGCTGGAGGAGGGAATGAGGGGTGGAAACAGAGGCCATGTGGAATCCATTTTCAGCTGAAGATGTCTTTGGGGATCCATCTTCGGGGCATAGCACCTGAGGCTAGCAGAGCTCCAGCCTAGACAATGCTGGACTGTGGGCACTGCTCCCCATGTTCAGGATCCAGGTCTTCTCAGACCTTCCTCAAGCTCCTGGAAGATCCACAGGACTCCTTCATTTATTTCTGTTCAGCTTAAACTATCTAGAGTGTGTTTTGTTGCTTGTTACTAGAACTCTGGCTGATGAGGAGGGAGTGGGAAGTGAGGACATGGGCACAAGAAGGCAGATTAAGCATTTAGGGAAAAGAGGGAAAGGAAAGAAAGAGGATAGAGTGTTGGGTCAAGGAAGAAGAGTTTTAGGAAAGGAAAGTGCAGGGCAGATTTATGAGATGAGAGACTCAGAGAAATGGAGAGTTATTATCATCCCCACTTTAGAGCTAAGGAAACTAGGGTTCAGAGAGGTTAATTACCTTCTCAAGGTCACAGACAGTAAGTAGGGGCACAGGAATTCCAGACCTGCTGGCTTGAAAAATTCCTACTATAAGCATCTTCTGTAACAGCCACCCAGGGAACCCCACCCAAGGTAGATTTCCTTAGCAGTTTACAAGTCGTACTTGAGGCCCAATCTGAAAGGACAGAAAGGCCCCTAGGGACAGAGGGCAGAGTGAGCTGGTTGGCTAGAGTGGAAGAGACACCAGTTCCTAGTGAGTGAGTCAAGCTGGCTTCAGAGTATGGTGCTTAATTCATCCCCCAAGATGCCTCATCTTGGAGTCAAACCTTTGTTTCTAAATAGCTGTTGGGCTGCATGAGTTGCCACTTTGAAAGGGGCTCCCAGAGAGAAACAGGAAGGAAAAGGTTCTGGAGCAAACCCTCACCAATCCCTTGGGAAGTGAGCATTCCTGAACAAGGAGGAAACTCCTGTAAGTGTCTGGATGGCCTCATCAAAGCCAGCTCTTGCATATGTGGATGTCAACGTGTGATCAAGGAGAGGAGAGGCAGGAAGGTTAGGATGCATAAATGCATAGAGAGATTCTGAATTTTCACTTAGGGAATCTAGAAGTCGGGACAGTTTACAGAGCGAATGTGTTGGGGTTGCATTTGTGCCCTTATGCATGGAGGGGTNTCAAGGAGAGGAGAGGCAGGAAGGTTAGGATGCATAAATGCATAGAGAGATTCTGAATTTTCACTTAGGGAATCTAGAAGTCGGGACAGTTTACAGAGCGAATGTGTTGGGGTTGCATTTGTGCCCTTATGCATGGAGGGGTTTTGGAGATGTTGGCAGGGTTCACTCACCCTGGAGGTTTGGGCCTCTGGGCAGGGTCTGCCCACGTATGCGTGTGATTTGGTCCACATATGTGAAGCCTTTGTCTTACAGGGTTGGCATTTACTCCCCACAAGCCTCAGAGAGACCAGCTTTATATAGAGAGCCTGTTTCTCTATCACAACTAAGGAGCTAATTTCTCAGCTGTTTTTCAACTGACCATTATCGATTAAGTCTGGAAATCTGGTTATTTTAAAGCAACATATAAAGCTTTTTCCTAGGTGAACACACTTGAGTTTAATTTCAGTAATATTTTCATGAACAACCTATAATTAAAGCATCTAATAAAGCTTAGTAATTCATTTAGCTGGATTTGTGTTTAAAAAAAAACAGAAAAAAGAAAAAAAAATGCAGTCATGGAAGTCAAATTCCATTCTNTATTCCTGTGGCTGATTCATATTGATGTATGGCAGGAACCAACACAATATTGTAAAGCAATTATCCTCCCATAAAAAGTATATTAAAATGATATACTAGAGAAATGCCTATTATTCATGTCCTCTGCCCATTTTATAATTGAGTTGTTGATATGAAATCACTACGTCATACACCTGAAACTAATATTGTAAGTAAGTCGATTATATTGCAGTTAAAAAAAAAAAAAAGGAAAACAAAATAAATAGTCCAATCCTTTGGCTATGAAGTAAAGTGAAATGGAGACCTGTTTGTCAAAATGGGTGGGGGGAGGGCGGGAAATAGATATAATAGAGGAATAAGGGTCCAGTTGAAAAGGCCATCGCAGGAATTTCAGAGTGGTTTGGGATGAGCACCAAGGCCATCTTCGTAAGGACCAGCACCCTGTGTGGCACCAGAGCGTCACGTTTTTACTCCATTTTCACTGGTGGCCTGAAATGTCCATACTACTGATTTAGGTGCTTAAGGCATTTCAGGTCTCCCTTCAATATAAAGAAGAGCAAACACAGAGAAAGATATCAAACTGAATACATGAATTTCATTTTGCTGCCTCCAGAAAATCCACCTGATAAATAAAGAGGTATTGTTAATTACAGCAACTTCTCATAAAATTATGCTACTTACATTCATACATAATGGTATGTTATTTTGACTCTTCAGCAAATTAATAAATATCACTTTTTTAATATCAACAGTTTTATTTTCCAATTAATCAACATCAATAGATGTAATAATACATATACATTATAAACAATAAATAATTGTTCTTTGGCTTCCCAAGTTAAAAAAAAAGTTAAGATTAAAGAGTTTTGTTCTTCAACAAAAATGTTTAAGAGCCACTAGTTTAGAAACTTCCCTGGTAGTCCAGTGGCTAAAACTCCACACTCCCAAAACAGGGAACCTAGGTTCAATCCCTGGTGAGAGAAGGAGATCCCACATGCCTCAACTAAAAGATCCTTCATGCTGCAACAAAAAGTGAAGATCCTGCATGTCGCAGCTAAGACCCAGTATAGCCAACTAAATAATTCAAAAATATATGTTAAACGGAAGAATCACTGGTTTAGGGTAAAGAGCAAAGTAGATATGGGGCTCATTCAGGTTTCTTTTTTTTTTTTGGTAATGTCAGGTATTATGTAAGTGCATAACCTACTACTCATCCAGCCCCCTAGTTTATAGATGAGAAAGTTGAAATTTAAAGACAGTAAGGCAACTAGTTAGGGTGAAGCCTGAGATGATACAGCAATGAGTGCAAGGTTAGTTTAAAAGTCTTTGTCTCTTGTCCTCTCCTCTCAAGGCCAAAGCCACTGTTGCTGTGCCATACTGGATCCTCAACCTTAGTTTCCCAACCTACATGTCATGTTTTATGAATGAATATTATAATGAACATGGTGTGTGTGTGTGTGTGTGTGTGTGTGTGTGTGCGAAAGTTTTCTAGAAACAGCCATCTTTGCCTTCCAATTTTCACTCCTCAGAAAATTTGTCCTTATAAGCCTCTAACAAGGACAAAAAAACCCAGGTGCCCATTCCCCCTCATTATAGCTAAAGAGGCTAGAGGTAGACATACAACAAAACACACTTCTCTTTATGGGATTTAGACTGGAAAGTAGAAAATATAGTCACTGTCTACTGGAAACTTGAAGCAGAAAAACTGAACAGTAGGGATTGGGGCTGGGGCAACCATATCTGGCTGAGACTTGTCAAGCCCTAGAAAATGTGAACAGAAGCAGAGGATATGCAGAGAAACACAGGGGGATAAAATGGTTCCCAATTCTGCAATTTCTGATTCCAGGACACTGTAAGGCCCAACAATGTTTCTTTATTTTGGTTTCATAAGGTTTTCTTTAACTTGTCAATATTGCTTTATCTCTTTCAATTAGGTCTTCATTACTCGGAACTCTGTGACCTTATGTGAGGACAAAGGTGCTCACTGACGTATCCCTACCTTGGTCATGATGTAGGGCAGCTGAGGAGTGTGTGTGAGAGCAGGCAGAGCATAGACTGAGAGCCGTGGCTGAAGCCCAGCACTCTGCAGAGAGAACAGAGATATATGTTCACAGTTGGCAATATGAGAAACCACATCAGAGATCTGTAATTTGGACCCAAAATGTAGTGGCTACTTTCACTGAAAAACTGTATTCAGATATACTGATAACATAACCCATTACAAGGTCTTCATAAACAATTGTTAAATTAAAAACTGAAAGTGTGACCCACTTGTTGCCAACTCTGGCTAATGTTAACGTCATCTGGAAAGCTTCTTATCCAAAACTTCTTATTCAGTTGGCCTAAGGTGAGATCCATGTAAAAGTTTTCTTTTTAAGGCCTCCCCTCACCACCACCCCCCCAACCAACTGATGTTAGTGTGAGACGGTGAAAGCACACAAGGACCCCAGAGGAGGAACTCTATAGGAAAAAATAAAAAATCGCAGAAATTTCTAGCTACCTGTTGTAATTCAGAAACAGAAGGTAAAAGTGTATAAAAGAGAAAAAGACATCTTCCTGCATAAACACCTTTTTCCAACGACACAAGAGATGCCTCTACACATGGACATCACCAGATGGTCAATACCAAAATCAGATTGATTATATTCTTTGCAGCCAAAGATAGAGAAGCTCTATACAGTCAGCAGTAACAAGACTGGGCTGACTATGGCTCAGATCATCAGCTCCTTATTGCAAACTTCAGGCTTAAACTGAAGAAAGGAGGGAAAATCACTAGGCCATTCAGTTGAGACCTTAATCAAATCCCTTATACGGTGAAGGTGATGAATAGATTCAAGGGTTTAGATCTGGTAGACAGAGTGCCTGAAGGACTATGGATGGAGGTTCATAACATTGTACATGAGGCAGTGACCAAAACCATCCTAAAGAAAAAGAAATGCAAGAAGGCAAAATGGTTGTTTGAGGAGGCTTTTCAAATAGCTGAGGAAAGAAGAAAAGCAAAAGGTAAGGGTGAAAGTTCTAGAATTTTTTTTTAGAAGGAGCTTAAAGACTGGAGCAGTCAACCAGCAAAAAGCTAAGAAAGTGTCAAATCAATGAGAAATCCAAAAGAGGAAAACATTGGAAAGAATGGAGGAAGTGTGGAGGAAAGAATGGAGGAAGAATGGAGGAAGTAGCTGTGCTAGCAACTCAAGTAATATCAGGTAATAAAGTATTTTCATCAGGATATGGCTGAAATGTCAGAAACAGTGTAACCCCCATTACAGACTAGTGTTTATTGCTTTTGAAAGCTCCTTCTAAAGCGTTATGTTCAATGTGCTTGAAAATAGCAAGGGAATCATATGGGATGTGGCTCTGACTCCNATATGGCTGAAATGTCAGAAACAATGTAACCCCCATTACAGACTAGTGTTTATTGCTTTTGAAAGCTCCTTCTAAAGCGTTATGTTCAATGTGCTTGAAAATAGCAAGGGAATCATATGGGATGTGGCTCTGACTCCTGGTTTATAGGGACTCAAACCCTAGTAAATGTAAAATTATCTTTTAAAATATGGTTCTGATATGATGGGGCCTTCTCAAACATTTTGCATGCACCCACACACACAAAGGCATAAGACTTTGGACAGTTGTTACTGGTATCAGCTAAAAATGATCTTATTTGCAAAGCAGAAATACAGACACAGAGGTAGAGAACAAAGGTGTGGATACCAAGAGGGAAAGCGGGGGTGGGATGAATTGGGAGGTTGAGATTGACACATCTACACTATTGATACTGTGTACAAAATAGATCACTAATGAGAACCTACTATATAACTCAGGGAACTCTACTCAATGTTCTGTGGTGACCTGAATGGGAAGGAAATCCAAAAAGGGGATAAATGTATACACATAGCTGATTCACTTTGCTNTCCTTCTCCCATGCATGAAAGTGAAAAGTGAAAGTGAAGTCGCTCAGTCGTGCCCGACTCTTAGCGACCCCATGGACTGCAGCCCACCAGGCTCCTCCATCCATGGGATTTTCAAGGCAAGAGTACTGATACTTGTAGGTAAAATTGGGCAAGCTCATGGCAGAGTGGGCTTTGCTCTCTTACAGGAAGTCTGGGTTGGGGGAACTCCTCTGACTATAGTAGCACTGATAAGCCATGTGGCCAGGCCACTGGCATGTGGGCTAAGGAAATGGTCACACAGACACTGTGATTTAGGGGCCCCCAGGGCCATGTTGCACCCAGGAAAACTCCTCTTCCAGATCCCTAAGTCCAGCATGGAATCATCCCTTAGGTCAAAGCATTACTCCCCCCGAGTTTCCTGCAATGTTTACTTAATGGAAGATGAAAGCCAGTGGGCTCCCTGCGGCTCCTAGGAGGAGAGCCAGGACAGATATTCAGCCGGTTGTTGAAATACTGACGCACTGCCCTACCAGGCAGGGAACAGCTGCCCTGAGTCCCTGAGCGCCCTTTCCTCACTGCCTCCCCAGCCTCTCCCTTTAGGGCTCCCGTCCTCCCTGTAACCCAGCAATTAGAGGGCTCCCTTCTGATGTTACTGGGGTCCTTCAAGATCCTTTAGTTCTGACTGGTCACCGCTCTTACTGGTTACTGAATAGTTCTTTTTTTTTTTCACTTTACAATATTGTATTGGTTTTGCCATACACTGACATGAATCTGCCTCGGGTGTACATGTGTCCCCCATCCTGAGCACCCCTCCCACCTCCCTCCCCATCCCATCCCTCTGGGTCAGTTTGACTGTCACTTCTAAACACACTCCCAAGGGGTCTATCTGAAGGCTCCCTTTTTAGCTGAAAAAAAAAAAAAAGATAGCAAATATTGCATTCTATGCCATAATGTACCAGTAATTGTTTTCATTTGAAAGCAAAGTTTCGAAATACTATCCACCAAATGAAAATGTTGGTCCAAGAAGATGCACAATGGTCCCCTGTGGCTTTGGTCCTTCCAGCACAATTGCTGGGTGTCCCTGGGTAGTCAGAGAACCCAGCTGGAGCATCAGGAGGTTAAAATGTTGTCGCCAGAACATCATTGCACGATTGCACATTCGGCTCCTAGGAGGTGAAACCCAACTCCCTCAGTCGCCAGTGTGTACCCAAACCTTGTTTAAGACAAAACTTCACAGGTACTCCCAGCCGGTCGGTGCCAGGGCGCCAGCCTAACAGGGTCATTGGCCGCTCCTCCCATCTGCTCACGCCTTTCTGACTCCTGCTGTTTCTGCCATCGAGGCTGCTCTTTCCTTCAGCACAGGCTTCAAAATCAAGCTCAAAGCTACACCATCCCCCTCCAGAGCAGACCCCCAGGCTATAATCTCTTCTCCTTCCTTGTTTTTTTTTTTTCTTTTCTTTTCTTTTCTTTTAAACCTATACTGTGGCTCACAATCCTTTCTATTCAGCATTAGAGTTATTTATACGGATCTTTTGAACTCGACTGTGAGCTCCTTGAGGGAGGGACCGGGCCGAGTTGAACTTTTTATTCTGCACAGTGTTTAGTGCTGTACTAGAAATGGTGTGAGCATGTCTAGAAATGTGAGCATGTCCAGAAAATGTTTGTTTAGTAACTAAAGGACAACATTCACCTTTTACATACCGACATTGGTTAATTACATTTTCTTTTCATGAGAAGATGGAGAGAGCATGCAAAGGGAAAGTGAAGGTCACTCAGTCGTGTCGACTCTTCTGCAATCCCATCCATGGAATTCTCCAGGAACACTCCAGAATACTGGAGTGGATAGCCAGCTGTTTCCTTCTCCAGGGGATCTTCCCAACCCAGGGATCAAACCCAGGTCTTCCACATTGTAGGTGGATTCTTTACTAGCTGAGCCATGAGGGAAGCCCAAGAATACTAGAATGGGCAGCCTGTCCCTTCTCCAGTGGATCTTCCCGACACAGGAATCGAATCGGGGTCTCCTGCATTGCGGGCAGATTCTTTACCAGCTCAGCTACCAGGGAAGCCCCAAAGGAGCAGGCCGTTTTGACGGGAAGGCAAGAAAAGGTTTAGGTGAAAGTGGGCCCTGAGACCACCCTGAGCCAGCAGGAGGGTGCAGATGTGAGGGGCACTTTCCATCCATATCACAGGTCTGAAGAAACAGCTCAGTGCTGAGTGTGGCTGTGGGGCCATGACTTGTGGGTTCAAAGCCTGGCTCTCATACGGTGTGACCTTGAGAACTTAAGAGAACTCTTAACTCTCTGTGGTTCAGTTTTCTCATCTATAAAACGGATGCTAGTAGTTCCTACTCTTATTCATTTGTTTGAAAGGATTACTGAGTTCATGCATGTAATTTCAACAATGACTAGCCAATCATGCTCACTTGATATATATCTACTATTATCACATTCTCTAGATCTGTTCAAATCTCAGTACAGCCTAGACAAGCTGGGTCTCCCATGTTTTCATCCTCCTTTCCTTTGTGATATTGGGTGATACATAGTCACCCAATTCCATTTTCCTTCACCTCCAGATATTTTTAACATTCTCAGGTTAAGCACACTGGACTTACAGCTTTTAGAAGCCAAATTTCTCTGCTGACTGTGTAGGATGTTTTTGAAGTTAACAACAACAACCACCACAAGAAAGGCACATAAAAAGTTAGCTATATGTTCCAGTAACCACCTTCTGCAAAATTTCTTTTTCCTTCCAGAAAACAATCCCTTCACTTTTGTTATGGTACTCAAACTTTTACACTTAGAAATTAATTCAGGGAATTCCTGGTGGTTCAGTGGTTAGAACTTGGCACAAGGCTCGGGTTCAATCCTTATTTAGGGAACTAAGATCCTACAAGCCTCAGGGCATGACCAAAACAAAATAAATTAATTCAATGTAACAGATTTACTTTCATGAAAAAAAAAGGGGGGAAGATTTTTTTGGGGTGTGAAAAGTCAGCAGTCATTCACAATTTAGCATAAATTTGTTCAATCTGATTGCCTTTGTAACACTGAGACCAATCCACTTGGAAAACAGAGGTACGGGTGGATTGCTGGATTGCGATTTAAAGCAGGAAAAGGCAATTTCAGAGCATATTCAGAAAGGTCAGGCCTGGGGGAATATCCAGAGTAGAGTAGGAGAGGTGGGGATGGGTAAGGGGTGGCCCAAGCCTCAGGAAACCAGGGAACTTGGGTCCAAGAGCTAGATACGGGCAGGGGAACAAAAGAAAGATAAGAAGGAACTGAATAACATTTTACAACTGAAAGTTTAGTCTATGGCTGCTTTGGATTTGAATGTAAGGCAGATGTTATAGCCTAAAGCGATCCATTATTTCTAGCTGCACCGAGTGGGCGCTGCTTTCCATCTCCAAAGCCAGAGGGTTCAAAGAGCCACAGCCCCTGACTCTAGAGCATCTGCCCTCCCCACTCCTACCCCTGCCCTGAAATGAGGGTAACAGTGTTCTGAGTCTCTGGTGTGCAGAGCCGAGTCACAGCACACACAGCAAGCAGTTCCCCCAAACTTCATCCTATCCTGATCTCTGAGAGCGTGAGACCCTCCTGCTCCATTTCCATAGAGAAAATATTTTTCTCAGCCAGTCTTGGTGACTCAAAGGCAGTCACTGGAATAAATTGCCCATCCGCCACCCCCAACTTTAGCTCTCTCCATCCCCCGTTTTAATTTTTTTTTTTAGTAAAGCAGCTTATTAGGTTTAGACAGATGACAACTCATCAGAGAATCAGAGAGCTGGGAGGACCCTAAAAGAACATCTAGTCCAACCCTTTCATTTCACAGATAATGAAGCTAAGACTCAGAGAGGGAGATGGCTTCCCCACCGTCACACAGCAAGCTGAGCGTGGAGCCACACGCAGAACCCAGAACTGCTGGCTCCAGGCTCCCCTCAGCCACCCTTTCAGTCTGCCTTTGTCATAGGGTGGAGAGCCCTAGCCTAAGAGCTGTGTCTTGCAAGGATACCAGAAGTTTCTCTCCAGTTACCACTGCATGGTATAAGATGCTGGGTATAAGATGCTGTATTAGAAACCCCTTCACAGCCTAGTTCCAAAAGTATCATGGGATGCTTTGGGTTGAAAGTAACAGAAACCCTCACCTCAAGGACCCTCAGCCAGGAAGATTAATGATATCATTCCACGAGATACCCTGGAGTAGAGCGACTGCCAAAGCCGATACGTTCTGCGGTTCTACTCCTGCGCTTCTTTGAAATTCTCTGCCTCTTTCCAACCCACCCTCTTCAGCATGTCAGAATAGCTCCTCCTCCTGGTTGTAAAACGACTGCCAGAGTTCAAGGGGTCATTTCTAGATGTGTTAACATCACATCCTAGAAAATAAGTCATTTCCTCTTGGATGTCTTTTTTTGTTACCGCGGATCCTTTTCCCCAAAGTTCCCCGATAGTGTACACAGCATGAACTCTGGAGCAAGAATGGCTGAATTCAAACCCCGCCTCTGCTGCCTGCTAGCTGTGTGACCTCGAGCAAGTTTATCTGCCTCTCTGTGCTCAAATTTCTTAGGGAATATAATAGCATCTACTTCACAGGGCTACTATGAAGTCTATGTAAGTAAATGCATGTAAAATAAGCAAATACATGTAATACACAAGAGACTGGACCACCACAAATATTATATAGAAGTATCTGTTGTTAGTTTCTTCCTAAATCTCTCCCCCACGCTCACAACCCATACGCCTACCATCGCTGTCACGAGAGTCTCATCATTATTCCAGAACTGACCTACATTTTTCAAAATTTGGGGCTTCACATATGCCAGCTCTTCCACTTATAAAGATAAACTTCCCACCATCTTTCCTGTTGACATTTAAGAGCCAGCTCAACGCCACCTCCGCCATAAACCTTTCCTGGTTGGCATTCATCTCTTCTACTGCCCCACCTTCAGACTCTCTAAACTCCAGGGCTTCCACCCAGACTCCTGTAGATCTGCCTTGCTTTGTGGTCCAGATGGATATGTCAGTCTCCACCCTCCCCTAGACATGGCCCCTTCAAGGGCAGGAACCTACTCTTGACCTAGCCTTTGGCTTCTCCTTAGGAAACAACTCAGCGCTCTGCATATAACGTATTCTCAATAAATGTTTATTGAGTCATATAGAATCGATTCAAAATATAGTCTCTGCCTTCAGGGAGTTTCTGGTCGGGCTGGGGAACAGGACAGATACACGTACAGCTGAGCATATGAGCATTAGCACATCAGTGGGCCCCGTGGACCTGGTGCTCCACCACACCCAGCTCTGCCATTCCCTCAAGGAGTCGGGCTCCCTCACGCCCCCTTGCCTCTGCACACGCCGTTTCCCTGCCTGGAAGTCCCTTCCTGCCCCTAGAATCCTTTCACATCTGACAAAGTCCTCTTCACCCTTCAAGTCTGTGCGCTCCAGCACTGCCTCCTCTGTGAAGTGCCGCCCGCTCTGAGACTTCTCTACTGTAGCACTCGGCACGTGCATCTCACCTACCTGCCTCTCCGGTCTGGGAGCTCCTGGGACTGTACCTTCCCCTCTCTGCATCCAGAGCCCAGTACAGGGCTTGACGAGCAGCAGACGCTCAGTGCATCTCTGCCTAGTGGGTCCCGGGCAGCCCAGGGACACTACAGTGGTATTTACATTAGCTGTCTTTCCCGGTCTCAGAGCTGTAGCCCTGGGGCTTTGGTAACAACTTAACAAGAGGCTGGGTTCTCAAGAGGGGCAGGTGGTCTGGGAAGCTGAGCTGAAGAAGCCGGCATCCTGGCCAAGGAGATAAGGTACAATTAGCACAGTCCCTGAGAGCAGCGTGGCAACACCTGCCCGAGCTCGCCTTCTGGGAGAGAAGCTTCACTGTGGAGGGCTTCGTGGAGTAGAGATTACATGCTTCCCTGCATCAAGCGGCTGGGCTGGGATAACAGGAAGTGATCTTCTTCTAAGGAGCATCCACTACTGAGCACAGCCGGGCATCCGTTGCGCCTCCCTCTGGACTCTGGTTTTTGTTTCTATGAGTAATGTGTATGTGTGTGCTAAGTCGGCCTCAGCTGTGTCTCTTTGTGACCCCATGGATATTATAGCCCATCAGACTCCTCTGTCCATGGGATTCTCCTAGCAAAAATACTGGAGTGGCTTGCCATGCTCTCTTCCAGGGGATCTTCCCAACCCAAGAATCAAACCTGCGTCTCTTACATCTCCTGCCTTGGCAGGCAGGTTCTTAACCACTAGCGCCACCTGGGAAGCCCAGAATAATGTTTGCTTTCTTGTAACTGTTGCTGTTGGCTTTTCGTGGTAATGCCTTGCTTTACAGTTTCCTGAGTCCCCTCTCATTTCTAACCTCAGCCAAGACTCATATCAACTCTGCAGCAACTATGCTGCCCATATTCCAGATGAGAAAACTGAGTCTTGGTGGGCAGTCAAAAGGCTTTGCTCAACGGCATACTGCTGGCGAGTGCAGGGACTCTGGATCCAAGCCTAGAGCTTGCATGAGCTGCTTTGGCTGGAAGGAGATTTGACAACTGAAGTTTTCTTTGTGCTTGAGCGAGACGTTGTCTTAATGGCGCCCCCCATGGTCTCGGGGGCCACCAGCTCCCTACTCATTTGTCTCTTAGGGTCTGTTGAAGTGTGAGGGGGAAGAATGGGGGTGTAGGATTACAGGAATGTTGTGGGGGAGGTTGTGGTGTGTGTGTGCGTGCATTTGTACGTGTGTGTGCATTTGTACGTGTGTGTGCATTTGTACATGTGTGTGCATTTGTACGTGTGTGTGTGCATTTGTACGTGTGTGTGTGCACCTAGTGGGCTCAGAGATGAACTTCCAGCATCCCTCATGTCTTAGGTACATTCAGTGGGGACGACTTCTGACTGCCTTTAGCGTCGTACATGCTTCAAGGGCATGATCGGGGCCTTGGAGTTTTGCAGCCCCGCCCGTTCACACGTCAATTCACGCTAGAAGGCCGCAGGAGGAACCGAAGCCGAGGTTCGGCTGTAACCTCTCATCATGCTGTCACTCAGGTCAGCTCCTCCAGGAGGAATGGAGGGCTTCCTCTCTCATCACCCTGGGACCACAGCGTCAACAGACCCTCCGCCAACAATCCCTTTGTCTTCCAGTCCTTTCCCTTGTTTCGAGGGAAGGCATTGACACGTAGGAGTCCTCAGGGGCCCCCATCCAGCTTCTAAGCTGACCCGGCTGACAATAATGTGATTTCTTGGTGGCCGTGTTGGATCTGTGACTCCCGCCACCTGGAACAAGTCAGCTGCTACGCTTTCATCTGTAAAAATCAGTCATAATGTGTCATGAGAGGGTGAAACATGGAGATGCTTCCCAGACTGGAGAAGGCCCTGGACACCGGTGTTACCCGGGAACCCCTTAGCGGTTGCAAGCGCCTCCCAGAGGCCAGAGGCCCCACTGCAGCGCCTCTGCCTCTAGCCTGCCTTCCCCCGGCTCCGACTTCCCTCGGGCCCAGCAGGGTCTCGTTCCTTCTGCCCCCATCCACCTGTTAGTCAGGCAGAAGACGGGGTAAAACAGGGGCTTCCGATTCCACCTGGCACAGGTGGAACAGTCCTGATTTCCAGGTTCCCTGGGGAGGGCTAACTTTTCAGAATTTCCTTTGAGGCAGCCATGTGAATTGAGTTCAAGAGGTGTTGCCACGATGTGTGTTCTAGACCCTCCTTACTCAAAATCTTGCTCCGGGACTGGGAGATTTCACATCACACGGGGGTTGTTAGCATCTCAGAGTCTCAGCGCTGCACTTGAACAAACCCCCAGGTGATTTGTGCGCTCGGCATGGAAAGGGCTGGACTGGGAGAAGGAGAGTAGCAGGAGGGGGAGGGGGAGAAGACGATGAAAGCAACAGGGAATATTAGCCCAGCCTGGGGAGGGTGCCCATCGGCTGAGCGGGTGCAGGAGTGGATTGAGTGGCCGAGAGTCGGAGGGGACGTTCTTCAGTAAAAGCAGGGCGCCTGGCAAGAGACTGAGGAGGAGCTGGAGGTGATGGCCCCAGGTGCCTTCAGCCCAGAGTCTCCAGTTGTGACAGGCCAGCTACGTTGGCCCTCTGGTGCCTCGGCAGTCTGTGGCTATGGGCCTTGATATCAGGGAACCACTGGCCTCAGCGGTTTCTCCTCTCTGATTTTTTGGGTAGAGTTTGAGATGGATCATTGTTTATTCTTCTTTAAATGTTTTGTAGTATTTACCAAAGATGTGGTAGTTTGAGCATACTTTGGCATTGCCTTTCTTTGGGTTTGGAATGAAAACTGACCTTTTCCAGTCCTGTGGCCACTGCTGAGTTTTCCAAATTTGCTGCCATACTGAGTGCAGCACTTTCACAGCATCATCTTCCAGGATTTGAAATAGCTCAACTGGAATTCCATCACCTCCACTAGCTTTGTTCGTAGTGATGCTTTCTAAGGTCCACTTGACTCCACATTCCAGGATGTCTGGCTCTAGATGAGTGATCACACCATCGTGATTATCCAGGCTGTGAAGATCTTTTTTGTACAGTTCTTCTGTATATTCTTGCCACCTCCTCTTAATATCTTCTGCTTCTGTTAGATCCAGACCATTTCTGTCCTTTATCGAGCCCATCTTTGCATGAAGTGTTCCCTTGGTATCTCTAATTTTCTTGAAGAGATCTCTAGTCTTTCCCATTCTGTTGTTTTCCTCTATTTCTTTGCATTGATTGCTGAAGAAGGCTTTCTTATCTCTTCATGCTATTCTTTGGAACTCTGTATTCAGATGCTTATATCTTTGCTTTTCTCCTTTGCTTTTCACTTCTCTTCTTTTCACAGCTATTTGTAAGGCCTCCNAAGACTCTCAAAATACTCCAAAACTCTCCGTGCTGTTTATGGTTGAGAGGTAGTAAACAATCATGTGCTAGTGGAAGGAGTATGGATAATCCTGTCATACAAGCTAGTTTGCCAGCAGAGAGTTTTGACCTGAGACACCCTTGTCCCACCCAGGGCAGGGAATTAGCAGCAATTATTGGCACAACAAATGAAAAACCCTTCACCAATATAATTTCTAATCAACCCACTATACTAATAATTTCTAACTTCCCAAAAGAATCTGCCTTTAGTAAGTCCAAAACATCTCGTGCCTCTCATGGTCGGGGGGCTGTAAACAATCACATGTGGCTGGACGAACCTGTACAGGCAGGCTAGATAACCTTCAGAGGAGTTCGTAAGTTAAAACACTCTTGTCATGCCCAGGAATTTTTATTGACTTGGAGCTGCACGTTTACTTCTCCAAGAGAACCGGTGGGGAACAGCCCCCCATAAAGTCAGAGGTGTAGGTGAGAGCATAAAACAGACTCTGGTTTTGGGGGTAGATGCTCGGGAACAGGGGGTTTCCTGAGGGTTGATCCTGCCTTTGCATATGCCAAGCCTCCTTCCTCATGACCTTTGCCATGGGCGGAGTTCCTCACGCTGGCTCCCGGCAGTTTGGCATGCAGGCTCTTCAGTTATGACATGTGGGATCTAGTTCCCTGACCAGGAGTCAAACTCAAGCTCTCTGCATTGGGAGCATGGCGTCCTAGCCACTAGACCACCAGGGAAGTCCCCAAGAAGATCTTTAATTTCTCATGAATTATTCTTTTGCTTGAGAATGTCTTCAGATATTAGAAATCCGTGGTGAGAAAGAGTCCTTTGTTTCCTCCAGATGTTGACCTGTGTGAGCCCTCCAACCTCATCTGTTTATCTTGGGTTCTGCGTAGGTGAGAAAACTTCCTCTAATTGGCACATGTGTGTGTGACTGGATGAATAAAGTATCTTTTGATTGTTAGTCATTTAATTTGTGTGTGTGTGAAGGGAAATAGTGGGTCAGTCATCAGGGAGGATTTTGCAAAATTTTGAATTTGCAACAGGAGCTGAGAAGGGCTTGAACATTTGTTGGGGGCAGGATATACAGCCCAAATCCCAGCTCAGTTTTCTGCCTTCCATTCAGCCAGGAGTAAGTCTTCCTTGATGGCTCAGTGGGTAAAGAATCCACTTGCAATCAAGAGACACAGGAGATGGGATTCCATCCCTGGGTCAGGGAGATCCCTTGGAGAAGGAAACTGTAGGGCAAGTGCAGAGAAAAAGAGAGCAAGCCGTGCAGTAGGACAAGAAAGGGGAAATCTATTAGAGGGAAAAGTGAGGGTGACTGGCTCTTAAGGAGAACCAGCGTCCTCCCTTTCTGATAGAGTCCTTCTTATACCCCACCAATGAAAAATTCTCTGAAGGGATGGTCACATAGCTGGAGGTCTGGAATCTGGTGGTCTCGCGGCTTTGAGAAGATAGGCACCAGTGAGATAACAGGATGCCATTTGGGCAATTTGGTCAGTCTCAAGGATCACTGTGATTTATTCTTTATGTAAAGTCGACATAACGAGCCATCTTATCAGTGAGACCCCATGTGGACCCTATCATTCCAGCCTTTTTGATTTAGGATAGGGGCCGAAGGTCAATCTTCTGTAACTACTTCCTGCAGAACAGGGGTATCATGGGGGGTGAGATAAGAAAAGGCTGGAATGTAGGTCAAGGGGATTTGTGTGGGGTTGAAAGTTTTTGATAATCTGAGGGACTTAGAAGTAGCTTGTGAATAGTTCAGTTGGTGAAGGCTTGTAAGTGATCCTGAAGAAATTTTGAAAAAAGACGCATTAAACATGGGCTGAAAGTTAGAATAAGGGTGAGTAGAGGAGACGGCCTAGAAAAGATAGGACCTGGGGCATCCAATTGCATTGCTTAACCAGTTTTCCCATGAATTACTGAGGTATTGGGGTGTTCTTGAGGCCCCGTTTGTCAGATTTCTTGCTGCTTCCTCTAGAACGCCTGATTTATTGGCATAGAAACAGCAGGCTTCCTCCAAAACTAGGCACAGGCCTCCTTTTTCTGCTGTGTCGAGCTCTAATCCTCTTCTGTTTTGGAGGACCACGGCTGCCAGGGTTTAGCTGGTTTAGGATAGTGATAAGGCTGTTAGCTCTTTCTTCTAGGCTGTCAGTGAGGTCTTTAGGAAGGCTTTTATAGTAATTTAAAGAGGTTGTGAATCCTGTGGTCCCTGCCCCAATCCCAGCAGCTCTTCCTAAAATGATTAATAGAGGAATGAATTGAATTACCTGTCTGGGTCATTATGATTTAGTGGATAGTTAGTGGATAGTCAGTTATGAATTCGTCTGATTGTTCAGTTCAGTTCAGTTCAGTCGCTCAGTCATGTCCGACTCTTTGCGACCCCATGAATCGCAGCACGCCAGGCCTCCCTGGTCATCACCA
>SJYV01039230.1:35107-95174 GCA_006410875.1 Neotragus pygmaeus | reverse complement strand
GTGATGCCATCCTGCCATCTCATCTTCTGTCGTCCCCTTCTCCTCCTGTCCCCCATCCTTCCCAGCATCAGAGTCTTTTCCAATGAGTCAACTCTTCACATGAGGTGACCAAAGTACTGGAGTTTCAGCTTTAGCATCATTCCTTCCAAAGAAATCCCAGGGTTGATCTCCTTCAGAATGGACTGGTTGCATCTCCTTGCAGTCCAAGGGACTCCCAAGAGTCTTCTCCAACACCACAGTTCAAAAGCATCAATTCTTTGGCGCTCAGCCTTCTTCACAGTCCAAGTCTCACATCCATACATGACCACAGGAAAAACCATAGCCTTGACCAGACGGACCTTAGTCGGCAAAGTAATGTCTCTGCTTTTGAATATACTATCTAGGTTGGTCATAACTTAGTCTGATTGTTAGGAGCCAGATATACCAGGGTGTATGTTCCTGTCCAGTTAGTGGGAAGACATAAGTAAGTAGTGGTTCCACATAAGAAAAATATTCCAGGAGTGAGAAGTCAACAGCTGACATTGAAAGCAAATAGGAGTCTTTCCGGGAACCTGCTCGTAGTCTCTGAAACTGACAGTGAAGTCACCAGTGTGGCCCCTACAAGAGGAGTATTTACAGGATATGCAGAAGGGAGTCTCCCTGAGAAAATAAAAGAATGCCCTGCAGTTCCTGAGACATGATAGACAGACCGACCTGAAGGGAAGGAGAGAGAGGAAGTGTGATTACAGAGGTGTGGTGGTATAGTTCCTAGTCGGGGGTAAGAATTGTTTATCGAGTTTTGTCTGGAAAAACAGAAAGAAGTTAATGTTGTTAATGTCAGAGGGGATGGGTGTGAAGGTGCAGTAACCAGGCTATATCAGAGGGTGGGCTTGGGATAGTAATAGAGGCTTTGAATTTTGAGAGAAGGTCTCTCCCAAGAATAAGAGTGGGGCATTTTGGGAGTATGAGAAAAGAATGGGAAAATGGAATATCTTGAATTGTGTAAGGTAGAGGTTCGGTTATTTGTGGCATAGATATTAAACCACCAACGCCCATAACAGAGACCTGGGAGACCTTGGTTTTTCTGGAGTAGGCAGGCATAGCAGAGCAAGTGGCCCCTGTGTGAATGAGAAAGGAGGTCGGTTTACCTGCGACTGTAAGAGTTACCCGGGCTCCACAGAGGTGATGAGAGTCAGGGCCTGGGGCCCTGGCACCTTCAGTCTTCAGCAGCGAGTCCGAGGAGGCTGAGCATAGCTGGGTCAGAGGACTCCGTGGGCCTTCTCTAGCTTTGCCTGCTCTTCCCAGTTATTGAAAATCTTAAAGGCTAAATTTAAAAGGTCTCGTTGAGGGGTCTGAGGGTTTTCTTCTGCCTTTTTTAGTTTCTTGCTGATATCTGGGGACGACTGGGAGATAAAACGGGTGTTAAGAACAATGGTGCCCTCTGCTGAAATGGGGTCTCATTTTGTGTATTTTTGTAGCACTTCCACTAACCTGACTAGAAATTGTGCCAGGTTTTCATCTAGTCTCTGAGTTATTTCCTGGAACTTATCAACGTTGATGGCTTCATGCCCTGCCTTTTGACGGCCCACAATGAGGCCCATATGGTTATGGGCTGCTCGTCCGGGTCTCCCTGCCTGGTGACCCCAGGGGGGGGTCCTCTCGGGGGACAGCTGCGGCCCCTCCGGGCTTAGTTAGCATCGTCTGTCCTGTGTACCTCATCAGCATGTGCCTGAGAGGCTTGCCACACTCGTTCCTTCTCTTCTGGGAGAAGAGTGGAGGAAAGGATGACGTAAATGTCATGCCAGGTTAAGTCGTAAGACTGGGTGAGAGACTCGAATTCTTTTAGATAATTATCAGGGTCTGAGGAGAAGGAGCAAAGACGCTTTTCAACCTGAGACAGGTCTATGAGGGGGAGTGGGACATGAACCCGAACAATGCCTTCTGCCCCAGCCACTTCCTGTAAAGGGGGGCAGGGGAAGGAGCGGGGTCCTGCTGTGAAGTTTCCTGTTGTAAATTTGTTCAGGACCCATGGCAGGGGATCTAGGGAGGTCAAGGTAAATAAAGCCTTGGGACCCTCAGGGTAGACAGTGGGGCTGAGGTCTCAGAGCTTATTTCAGGCACAGGCTGGGGAAGGGGTTTGGGAGCTGCAGGGAAGGGNTTTTTTCCCCAAGAAGCAAGCATCTTGTAATTTAATGGCTGCAGTCACTATCTGCAGTGATTTTGGAGACCAAGAAAATAAAGTATCTCACTGCTTCCATTGTTTCCCCATCTATTTGCCGTGAAGTGATGAGACCGGATGCCATGATCTTAGTTTTCTGAATGTTGAGCTTTAAGCTAACTTTTTCACTCTCCTCTTTCACTTTCATCAAGAGGCTTTTTAGTTCTTCTTTACTTTCTGCCATAAGGGTGGTGTCATCTGCATATCTGAGGTTATTGATATTTCTCCGAGCAATCTTGATTCCAGCTTGTGCTTCTTCCAGCCCAGCATTTCTCATGATGTACTCTGCATATAAGTTAAGTAAGCAGGGTGACAATATTCAGCCTTGACGTACTCCTTTTCCTATTTGGAACCAGTCTGTTGTTCCATGTCTGGTTCTAACTGTTGCTTCTTGACCTGCATACAGATTTCTTAGGAGGCAGGTCAGGAGGTCTGGTATTCCCATGTTTTTAAGAGTTTTCTACAGTTTGTTGTAATCCACACAGTCAAAGGCTTTGGAGTAATCAATGAAGCAAAAGTAGATATTTTTCTGGAACTCTCTTGCTTTTTTGATGATCCAGCAAGATGTTGTTAATTTGATCTCTGGTTCCTCTGCCTTTTCTAAATCCAGCTTGAACATCTGGAAGTTCACAGTGCAAATAATGAAAACCTTGGCAAACCGTCTCCCTTTCTTGATATCTATTTCCTCATATGTAAAATGAGAATAATAGAGAGGATGGTCATCTCACATCCATTAATGTCCAAGACTGAGGTCCCAACTGATTGGTTAGCCAAGTGGATATTCCCTTGCTCCCTCACTGCCGCCCTTGAAGCAACATGCTGGACCAGAAAGGATGATGTCCCAAGGAGAGGTCTCTGTGGAAATTGAGAGCAGCTGAGTATATGCAAATATTCCAAACTCATCTCTCCCTACTTCCTAAGCTCTTGGGGATAAGAGTTAGAAGTCTTTGTCAACTGCCAACACTGGAACAGAAGTATTATTGGGTAAGGCAATCCAAAAATATATACATGTCAGTGCCTTACAACAGTCAGTGGCCAGATGAATAAAATTCTGCTCTGAACTGAAGAGGACAAGTGAAAGTGAAGTCGCTCAGTCGTGTCTGACTCTTTGGGACCCCATGGACTGTAGCCTACCAGGCTTCTCCATCCCTGGGATTTCCCAGGCAAGAATTCTGGAGTGGATTGCCATTTCCTTCTCCAAGAGATCTTCCCAACCCAGGGACTGAACCCAGGTCTCCTGCATTGTAGGCAGAGGCTTTACTGTCTGAGCCACAAAGGAAGTCCTTTGAAGAGGACATGCTATCATATATTAGATAGGTATAGATAGGGATATGGCTATAGACACAGATGTTCACTGGTGGCTCAGTGATACAGAATCCGCCTGCAATGCAGGAGACTTGGGTTCAATTCCTGGGTTAAGAAGATTCCCCTGGAGAAGGAAATGGCAACCTGCTCCAGTATTCCTGCCTGGAAAATCCCATGGGCAGAGGAGCCTGGTGAGCTGCAATGCACGGGGTCGCAAGAGACTTGGTCACGACCGAGAGACTAAACAACAACATGGATATAGATACAGACATATGATATAGACATAACTATAGGCTAAGGATAGATATAGATGTAACTGTAGACTGGATGAAGCACAAGCTGGAATCAAGATTGCTGGGAGAAATCTCAATAACCTCACATTCACAGGTGACACCACCCTTATGGCAGAAAGGGAAGAACTAAAGAGCCTCTTGATGAAAGTGCAAGAGGAGAGTGAAAAAGTTGACTTAAAACTCAACATTCAGAAAACTAAGATCACAGCATCTAGTCCCATCACTTCATGGCAAATAGATGGGAAAACAATGGAAACAGTGGCAAACTTTATCTTTGTAGGCTCCAAAATCACTGCAGATGGTGACTGCAGCCTTGAAATTAAAAGATACTTGCTCCTTGGAAGAAAACCTATGACCAACATAGACAGCTTATTAAAAAGCAGAAACATTACTTTGCCAACAAAGGTCTGTCTAGTCAAAGCTATGGCTTTTCCAGTAGCCGTGCATGGATGTAAGAGTTGGACTACAAAGAAGCTGAGTGCAAAAGAATTGATGCTTTTGAAGTGTGGTGTTGGAGAAGACACCAAAGATCCAACCAGTCCATCCTAAAGCAGATCAGTCCTGAATATTCATTGGAAGGACTGATGCTGAAGCTGAAACTCCAATACTTTGGCCACCTGATGTGAAAAATTGACTCACTGGAAAAGACCCTGATGCTGGGAAAGATTACGGACAGAAGGAGAAGGGGATGACAGAGGATGAGATGGTTGGATGGCATCACTGACTCTGTGGGCATGAGTTTGAGCAAGCTCTGGGAGTTGGTGATGGACAGGGAGGCCTGGTGTGCTGCAGTCCATGAGGTCGCAAAGAGTCAGACACAATTGAGCGACTAAACTGACTGATAGGCTAAGAGGATCTGCAATACTTGCTAGCAGGCTGGAGGAAGTTAGCTGGCCAGTAAGCTGTTAACCTTGGACTTAAGTCTCAAAAAAGCAAATCCTTTTCCATTCTCCCGCCTCTCCAGCTACTTTCATTTTTCCCATCCAAGAGGACCTCAATGGCACTCCATGGACACTTCATATAAGGGAGACGGACCTTGACCTTGCTGGTGAGTTCCTTCACATCTCATCTGCCCCCTCACTGCTCTCTGGATCCCTTGCTGATTACTCAGTTTCTAACAACTGCCTGTTCCTTCTTTGCTCTCCCAGTGAAGTCTAGTTGGATTATTCCCATTCCAAGGTGTAATTTGCCACA
Source organism: Neotragus pygmaeus (assembly GCA_006410875.1). NCBI lineage: Eukaryota > Metazoa > Chordata > Mammalia > Artiodactyla > Bovidae > Neotragus > Neotragus pygmaeus. The sequence continues at coordinate 90,185 of SJYV01039230.1, read as the reverse complement.
GGGTTTTGCGGGGAGGACTTGGATGAATGAACAATTAAGGACTGTAATTCCTATGCAGTTTCATTGGCTTTAAAGCAGTCAGGAGTATGACTCTCTCCACGTCCACAACCCCCCAGAACCCCACCTCCTCTACAATTTCTAATAAGAAAAAAACAAACATTAACAATGAAAACCCATCTTTCAAAGCCAGCTGATACAATAGCAACGTTTTATTTGAAAGAAAAATAAAGATATAACACAAGTGGTAAACATAAGCTATCCTCAAGGTCTAAAATTTCTCCAGGCACAAATGCTAACAAAAATAACTTAGCAACAACCCAGGCCCTGACCTGCTTTTTCTCTGGAACTCGTCTCCTCTACAAGAGAAGCAGAGAGCACTAAGTTCTTTTCTCTGTGTTATTTCACTCTCATCTCCTATGAACCTAATAAAGCTGCTCAACACGCCTAGAGACAGGCAGGTGTGCCCTCCCGGGCCATCTACAACTGAGCAAGGCCAGGAGAACAGAGGCGTTTCCTTCCTTCTCTACCCTGGAGGGCGAGTCTGGTTACGTGGGCAGAGAGATTTGGGTAAACTCCGTTAACCTGTTGATTAGTCGCTGTCTTGTCTGACTCTTTGCGACCTCATGGACTGTAGCCCACCAGGCTTCTCTGTCGATGGGATTCTCCAGGCAAGAATATTGGAGTGGGGTTGCCATTTCCTCCTCCAGGGGATCTGCCCAACCCAGGGATTGAGCCCACATCTCTTGCATCGGCAGGGGAATTCTTTACTGCTGAGCCACCAGGGAAGGCCTCCGTCACAAACTTGCTATTAATCAGTACTCGAGAGGAGAGTGAGAGTCTCTAGCGTCCTCACTAAGTGTCTTCTGAATCCTCCGAGAGAGGACAGTCGGTGTAATGCAAGTTTACCTGTAACAGCAGGTAAGCACATACGTGTGTATGGCTTCCCTGGTCACACAGCCGTGGCATAAGGATTAGGTGTGTGGGCAACGGAGTCAGGCAGACCTGGGTTTGAATTTTGGCTCCCTTGCTCCTCTGGGGGCTTTCCTGGGCTGCGCACTGCATGCTTAGTTGCTGAGTCATATCTGATTCTTTGCAACCCTGTGGACTCTAGCCCACCAGACTCCTGTTCATGAATTTTTCAGGTGAGAATACTGGAGTGGGTTGTCATTTCCTCCTCTGGAGGATCTTCCCAACCCAGGGATCAAACTCACCTCTCCTGTGACTCTTGCATTGCAGGCTGATTCGTTACTGGCTGAGCCATCAGGGAAACCCCTTTCTGGACTGAGGTCCCCAGAAGTAGAGCCTGGTTCCAGGATTTGAGGATTGTGTAGGAGTGACCCCAGGAGAACATGGAGTGGACTGGGAGAGGGAGATAAGGAAAGAGGAAGCTGGTAGGAGTCTCTGTAGGGGGCAGGCCACCACCGGGGACAGCTAGGCTCTCCCCTAGTGGGAACCTCTGGGACAGGTGGCCCGTGCCTCAGTCATCTTCCAGAGAGGTGAGAAAGCTGGGGTATTTACCCACCAACTCCTATGCTGCATGGATTGCCAGCTGCTCCCAGGTATTAAACCTATGCCCAGATCATACAAGCTTCCTCACCAAGAGCTTGCAGAGAAAGCCATCAGTGTGTTAGAGAAAAATACAAAAGCATGTAGTATACATTTGCATGAATTCAAAATCATGATCCCTTTGTGTATATTAGAAAAAGCAGGTAAACCATCATGCATATGCTGATTATGAAGTCGGAAGCTTAATGCTGAGCGTTTCCCTGAGAGAGCTTCAGGATACGGTTTTCAAACCCATAACCTTGGGTAGACAACCTAAAACCTGAGCATCTTCGGGTCTCCCCAACTCCTGGATCCAGTGTAGTCAGTGCCTAAGTCCTGAGCCGTAGCATCTCACCTGCTTTGAGTGACAAAAGAGTAAGGCAGATCTGGATTTGGGTCTACAGATGACCCACTAGCTGTAGGACCTCAGGGTTCCAGCCTTCTGAGCTCCAATGTACTCACGTCTAGTCCAGCAAGGATCCATTCAGATTTCTTAGAGATATGGTAGGAATTGATTTTAAGGAGGTGTTTGCAGTGGACGTGCAGACAGAGAGCTTAGAGGAATGAAGACCACCTGTTTTCTGTCCCTGGCCCTTGGGCCACCCCCCAGGGCTCAGAGCACTGCCAGCTTCTTAGCCAGCCTTCACTGTCTCCATTAATCTGTTAAACCCTCAAGAACAGGGGGCTTTCCAGATGACTCAGACAATAAAGATTCTGCCTGCAGTGTGGGAGATCCAGGTTTTATCCCTGGGTCAGGAAGATCTCCTGGAGAAGGGAATGGCAACCCACTCCAGTATTCTGGCCTGGAGAATCCAATGGACAGAGGAGCCTGATGAGCACAGTCCACAGGGTTGGAAAGAGTCAAACACGACTGGGCAACTAACGCACCCAAGGATGGGGAGTGCCAGTCCCGTCTGCACCAAGAGGCATTGTCGTTGCCCTGAACCAGGCTGCTTTCCTCCCTGTGATGCTGTGTCCCCAGAACAACGAGAAGCCAGCCAACTTGGGGAGCAGGGGCAGCCGCTGGAGAGGCCTCCACACTCTTGGGCCAGGTTTCATGAACTCATTCATATATCTTGCTCCCAGCCTGGCAACATTTCTGTATCATTCTTCCTGTAGGCAGCTGAAATCAGCTCCGCTGCAATGGTGCTTCTTCAGCAGGAAACAGTGGTTAAATCAAGGAGAAAAACTCTAAAAGGGAATGGTCTCTTTCTGTCCCTCTTTCTCTCTCTTACACACACACACACACACACGCACGCGCACACACACCACTTGGGTGAAGAGAGAGGCAGTGATAGACAGAACAGGCAGAGAAAGGGAGAATGGAAGGGAAAGGGAACAGAAGAAGGGGCTCATGGGCTCTGGCAGAGGGGAGGCCTGGAAAGACAGGACAGGGAATCGGGAAGGTGAGGCGTGGAGGTGTGAGGTCTTCAGGGGGAGACGGGGCGGAGGCAGCCAGCTGTGCAGGAAAATGAGGCAGCCCCGAGGGGACCATGTACAGTCTGCAGCTTCAACACCCCAGATGGTAATAACGGCAGGGTGTGTGCGCAGGTGCTGATCATGTGTGTGTGTGCGCACACCTCTGGATAAGTGTGCACCGATGAGTGTTACCAGCACAGAAACAGCACAGACACAAAGGGAGGAAAACGCAGGCAGCCTGGGCACCATTCAGGGTCTGTTGAGGGACCTCTTCCCCTCCAAAGGAGGGGGGACCGCTTCTCAGATACTCTCCCTGCCTTGTCAGTACTTGCTGAGTGAATTATTTTGTTTTTGTTTTTCTATGCCTCCACGGCATGTGGGATCTTAGTTCCCTGACCAGGGATGGAACCTGTGCCCTCTGCAATGGAAGCGTGGAGTCTTAACCACTAGACTGCCAGGGAATTCCCTCTGAGCAGAGGTTGAGTGCTGCAGCCCGTTCCTTTCCAAGCCAGACCGCAGGTGGGATGGTACATGCAGATGTGGCTCTCCTACCCACTCTTCTCACTTTACTGCCAGCCCTGCAAAACCAGCCATGAGTGAAAAAGTGCCAGGTTGCTAGCCCGGAGCCCTGGGACTCAGAGCCACGCTTCTCTCTCAGGGTTGCTGCCTTCTTCCTTTTCCCCGAGTTAAGTTACTTATGTTCAGACCTTCACTTCCCAGCTATACTGAAGGCCCCTGGAGCACACACCCATCTATTATTTATCTTTGTTTCCCCTTTAGTGCCCAGCACCGTACCAGGAGCTCCATGAATGTTTGTTAAATAAATGGGTGGCATAGCGGGTCCATCACATGCCCCGTGTGCAGAAGGGGCTACAGGGTCTCCACACACACAGCATGCCATGCTTTTCTTCCTTCTTTCTGTCCTTTTTCCCTCCCTCCCTCTCCCAGAGTTTATCAAGCCTCTAGAAAAGTGGTGGTTTCCCAGATGGCGCTAGTGTTAAAGAGCCTGTCTGCCAATGCAGGAGATGTAAGAGACGCCAGTTTGATCCCTGAGTTGGGAAAATCCCCTGGCAACCCACTCCAGTGTTCTTGCCTGGAGCATCATGGGGTCGCAAACAGTCGGACACGACTGAGCGACTTAGCACACAGGTACTAGGAATGTGCTAGGTGATGCTTCTGGGACTGAATGGGACCCATGCCCTTGGTTCCTTTGACCTTCTATATCCAGTTCGGATATATATCCTGATAACTTTAAAGGACTGGAAAGGATGTGGATGCCTCCAGTGTGTGTCCAGGGGCGGATAAAGGAGGTCACATCCACTAACGGGCAAGATAAGCACCGGCTAGTAAGCTTCAAGCTCCTCAGGGATCTCAAGATAAAAGTTACTGACCTGCTGTTTTTGATTTCCCATAAAAAAGAAAGACTGAAGGGAGTGAGGAGGAAGGCAGAAAGAGGGAGGTAAGGAGAGGTGGGAGGAAGGAAAGACAGAGAGGGAGGGAGAAAGCAATCCAAAGCACCAAGCAGCATCAAGGGTGAGTCCTGGGAGGAGCTCCCCAAGGGACGGGGATGCTTCCGGAATTCCAGGCATCTCATGTTATTTTATTTTGTGTGTGTGTGTGTTTAAAATTGAAAGTGAAAGTGAAGTCGCTCAGTCGTGTCCGACTCTTTGCGACCCCATGGACTGTAGCCTACCAGGCTCCTCCTTCCATGGGATTTTCCAGGCAATAATACTGGAGTGGGTTGCCATTTCCTTCTCTAGGGGATCTTCCTGACCCAGGTATAGAACCTGGGTCTNGTGGAGTGGAGGGAGAGATGTGTATAAGAGACAGACCCACCACCGCCCAGGTCTGTGACTTCTAGTTCAAAGTATTGTCTACTTCAATTTATATAGACAGGCATTCACTAGCTGCTATTCACTGAGCAACTACTGTATTCCAGGAACTGTTTTAGACACTAAAGATCTAGAATAAATCAGAAGACAAATCCCCTGACCTTATGGAGCTTAAATTCCAGAGGAGACAGAAATAAGCCCATAAACCAGTAAATAGTTTCAGAAAGGGATGGAAGCTATGAAGGAACTAAAACTGGCTAATAGGGTAAGAAATGTGTAGAGCATGCCTTGGGAGCAGGGGGATGGGGTGCCCAAAGAAAAGTTGAATTACCTGAAGCCGTTACTGAGATTGCTGCTCCCCCTCTAGTGTCTGATTCCTCACTCCCACACGCTGTTCTGTATCTTCTCCACGTTCTCCCTCCTACCCCTTCCTCACACTGCTCTGAAGTCACCCTCGGGCCACTGTCGTCCCATCATCTCCCAACCACACATGACTATCTCCCCAGCCCCCAGTCTTGCACCCAGAGTCCAGGCTGAGGACAACCTCAGTCCCCCAGGTGCCTCCGGCAAGGCCAGAGCTGGAAAAGACTGTGGTGCTCTTCTTAAAGTCCAAATCCCCCCATTTTACAGGAGAAGGTCTTGCCCAGAGAGGGCAAGTGACCTACCCAAGGTCACACAGGAGTTGGCAGAATTCCTACCTTCTCGTTTCCCCCTGCATCTTCTCCTCTGTCCCCTGCCAACCCTCCAGGAGTCACCGGGGGCCTCAAGGAACGTTCAGCAGGCTTTCCCCCTTGGTCCACTGCCCCCGGCCCCCAAGGGGACCAGAGACATGGGGCTGGATACAGCCTCTCTGCCACCTGGTGGCTGCTCTCCAGAATACCACCTGCCCCGGCTGGCACTTTGGAAAAGCGGCCACAGAATTCTCACTCTGACCTTGACTTTCCTCCCTGCACCTGCAGCTTCTGGCAAAACATCTCTGCCCATGTGGACACTCAGCAGTAAGAAAGAAGCCTGGGCTGCGGGGCCTGCCCCTTCCTGATCTGCGGGGCCTGCCCCTTCCTGATCTGCGTGGACCACAGCAAGGCCCCCTCTCCCACCTGTGCCGCCTTCTCTTCTGTAAAATGCAGGCACCGTCTCTTCCCACCCACCTCACTGGGCAGTCGTCCCATGGGAATGGGTCACAGATGTGCCACTGTTCTGAGAGGTGGAAGGTTGTCACCAACGCCCCTTCTCTGTCACTTAGCAGACACGCTCAACCACCTGGAAGTCGCCTGAAATAAGTGGCACGAGAAGTGGACTTCCCTGACAGCCCCCTGCAGGTGCAGAAGGCTCGTGTGCAGAGAACAGGTGACTTTGTTGCTTGCAGTGGGTGTGATCCTTCCCGTGGCCACCTGTCTGTCCTCTGTCAGGATGCCTATCTGTGATACGGGGAAGGGACTGTATCTGAGTGGGCTTCCCAGGTGGCACTTGTGGTAAAGAACCTGCCTGCCAATGCAGGTAGACGTTAAGATAACGCAAGTTCTACCACTGGGTTAGGAAGATCCCCTGGAGGAAGGCACAGCCTCCCTCCCCGGTATTCTTGCCTGGAGAATCGCATGGACAGAGGGGCCTGGTGGGCTACAGTCCATAGGGTCCCAAAGAGCTGGACACGACTGAAGCAGCTGAGCACACACGAACAGTATCTGAGTATGTCCTGCAGCTCCCAGTGCCAGGCTCTATGGTGAAAGGTGCCCCCAGGGGTGCCAGGCGCTGCCTGCACTCCGCCCGTGCCCCCTGCCTTTACCCCATTAGTGTATCTTTTGTCTGAGGTTTTTTATTTTCTGCACACTAAGGTCCACTTTGCCACCTGATGGTGGTTCAGAAATTCCTGGAAATAAACGCCACCCTAGAGCCGCTGTCTCTCATTCCCATGTCTAAGGGGAAGTGGTGGATTAGTACCCCAGCTCCCCCACTTCACAGGCAGGGTAACGCTGAGGCCCTGGCTCCCAGGGCCACCCCCCAGGACTGAGTCCCACTCACCCCTTGGGTTGCTGACTTGATAACAACCCTCTTATCTGTACTTCCCTACGCTCCTCCTGGAGTTTCCCTCACAAGTCAACAATGTACCTGCATTCAGTCCTCATCTCAGAGTTGGATTTGGGGGGAACTTAAGCCAAAACACCAGGATAATCGCAAACATCCTTCTTTGTTTGAGCATCCATCCTTCACTCCCTGAGGGCGTTGTGCAGCGTACTTTGGGTGCAGTGAGGAGCCAGAGTAGGGCTGTTGGGAAAGGGTCCGGCTGCTGCCGCAGAAGCCCGAGCTGCAAGGGAGCCTAGGAGTTGCAGGGAGACTTGTCCAGAGACCATCCTCACTGTTCAGAGGAGGAAAATGATGACTGAGACGAAGGCGAAGGAAACAGATGGAGATGAAAAGAAATTAAAAGATAGGTTTCACCCATAAATCAGTACACCCATGGACAACAGAAAAATAAGTGGTGAGAGGCGGGAGTTTGTAAGAGAAACTGAACAGTAACCTACCATCTAAGGATAACAGAACAGAAATGTAAAACTTCCTTGATCCCCAAAGATGTAAAGATATGTTTAATTCTTCACTCCCTTGCAAAAGAGAGAACGACTTAAAATGAGGACACTGAAGGACATTCTCTTTCTTTCTCTACACACACACACTTATTTATGGAAAATACAAAGGACACAGGAACTTGTTAAGTTATACCTCAAGGAGATAATCAGCAAAATTCAGACTGCATGAAGCTCTCCAGGACAAATGACCCAAATTATTTATAAAATTGGATAGCGATGAAAAGATGGAAGGGAGCATACAAAGTGAAAGGAATTTAAGAGACACTAAGCCAGTCACAGTGTGTGGTCCTGCTGAATCCTGATTCAAAAAAATGAAAAAATATTTTCTCAAGTCAGTCATGAAAATATAAATATCAACTGCATATTTTATTATTTTAAGGAATTGATAAAAAATACTAGGAGTGATGATGATAAGATGACTATATTTTTTGAAAGGAATCTTTACCTTTTACAGAAAAATGCTGAAATATTTATAGGCAAAATTATAGGATGGCTGGGGTTCCTTTCAAGACAATCTGAAAAGGGGGAGTGGGTAAAGTAAGATGAAGTAAAATTTACCACGTGATGATGCATTGAGTCTGATGGTGGATACATTGGTTTTCTTATATTTTTACTCTTAAAGATGTCTGAAAATGGTCCATAAAGATGCTTAATGAAATAAGAAGAAATAAGATTTGAGAAATGTCTTGGAAGTAGCATTGATTTCATATATTATTGGATGATGTGGGACCAGAGTGAGACCCATACACCTAGACCAACCAGCCAGGCCTGATGTAGGACCAAAAGGAAACTAGAAGCGTCTAGAACAACACCCAGGTCTCTGGCTTGTGGACTCTTCCATGGTGGCTGTATTAGCTGGGTCCGGCTGCAATAATAAGATGGCATGCACTGGGTGTCTTAAACCACAGGGGTTTATGGGTTCACAGTTCTGGGGGCTGAGAAGTACCAGGTGAAGGTCCAGCAGGATGGTTTCTGTTGAGAATTTTCTTCCTGGTTTACAGATACCGCCTTCTCAATATGTTCTCACGTGTGGGACGAATTGAGAGCACAGCACTGACATATACACACTGCTGCTGCTGCTGCTGAGTCGCTTCAGTCGTGTCGGACTCTGTGCGACCCCACAGACGGCAGCCCACCAGGCTCCCCCATCCCTGGGATTCTCCAGGCAAGAACACTGGAGTGGGTTGCCATTTCCTTCTCCAGTGCATGAAAGTGAAAAGTGAAAGTGAAGTCGCTCAGTCGTGTCCAACTCTTAGCGACCCCATGGACTGCAGCCCACCAGACTCCTCCGTCCATGGGATTTTCCAGGCAGGAGTACTGGAGTGGGGTGCCATTGGCTTCTCCGATATACACACTACCATGTGTGAAATAAATGGCTAGTGGGAAGCTGCGGTGTAGCACGGGGCGCTCAGCCTGATTCTCTGTGATGCCCCGGGGGAGTGGATGGGGGTGGAGTGGAGGGAGGGAGACTCAAGAGGGAGGGAATACTTACGACTGATTCACAGTGTGGTACAGCGGAAACTAACGCAACATTGTAGAGTAATTGTCCCTCAATCAAGAAAATAAAAAAGGATTTTTAAAATAAATTTATCTGGATTTTTTTGTAATGTATTTTCACATGGCAGAGAAAGAGTTCTGGTTTCTCTTCCTCTTCTTAGAAGGACACCAATCCTATTGGATTAGGGCCCATTCTTCATTGCTATTTAGTCTGTAAGCCATGTCTGACTCTTTATGACCACATGAACCATAGCCTGTCAGTCTCCTCTGTCAATGGGATTTCCCAGGTAAGAATATTGGAGTGGGTTGCCGTTTCCTACTCCAAGGGATCTTCCCGAACCAGAGATCAAACTCATATCTTCTGCAGGTAGATTCTTTACCACTGAGCCACCTGAGAAGCCCAGGACTCACTCTTAGGAACTTGGCTCAGTTCAGTTCAGTTCAGTTCAATCGCTCAGTTGTGTCTGACTCTTTGTGACCCCAAGAACTGCAGCATACAAAGCCTCCCTGTCCACCACAAACTGCTGGAGTCTATCCAAACTCATGTCCATTGAGTCGGTAATGCCATCCAGCTATCTCATCCTCTGTCGTCCCCTTCTCCTCCTGCCCTCAGTCTTTCCCAGCATCAGGGTCTTTTCAAATGAGTCAGCTCTTTGCATCAGGTGGCCAAAGTATTGGAGTTTCAGCTTCAACATCAGTCCTTCCAGTGAACACCCAGGACTGATCTCCTTTAGGATGGAATGGTTGGATCTCCTTGCAATCCAAGGGACTCTCAAGAGTCTTCTCCAACACCACAGTTCAAAAGCATCAATTCTTCGGTGCTCAGCTTTCTTNAGCCACAGCTACCGAGCCTGCAAGCTGCGACTACGGAAGCCCGAATGCCTGAAGCCTGCGCTCCACAGGAAAAGCCACCACAGTGAGAAACCTGTGCACAGCAACGAGGAGCAGCCCCCCGCTGTTCCAACTCGGGAAAGCCCACGCAGCAGGGAAGACCCAGTGCGACAAAAATATATACAAATAAATAAGCTTTTTACAAAGAAATATCTTCTGTTTTAAAAACAGAGAAGGTTATGCGAAAGCTTGCAAGACTGACCAACTCTCGAGCATGGCCAGCTGGCCAGAGGACTTACTTTGCAGGCCCATAAGGTCTTCACTGACTCTGATGTGACCTGTGGGGGAGCAGCTGGAATCCACACACTGTCTAGTGGTAGAGAAGTGAGGAGTAGGAATAAAAACAGGGTCCAGCCAGAAGCAAGTGACAGCCCCTGAGGGCCTGGGTGCAGTCCCTTCTGCAGGCTGGCCCTTGACCCAGCATCCCCATCCAGGCAGGAGGAGGGCGGTGCAGGGGCCATGCACCTGGAGATCCAGGGACACTTGGGCCACCTGTCAGGGGCATAAATCACCATACACCTAGCAATGCAGGGGAAGAGAGGCCGGCCCGCCTGGAGAACCAGGGCAGGATGGTGGCCACTTTCTGATGGCTCTGGGGTTTACACCACTGCGAGGTGGGGGGTATGGAGACTGGCCCATAGTACACACTGGAAACTGCAAAGACCCTGCCGAGACCAGGCTCCAGAGGCCTCTGCTGTTGGCACCAGTGGTCCAGGCTCCTTACCAAGGGGCTGAGACACTCAAGTGGCCCTGGTGACACGGGGCATATGGGCAAAGTGGAGACCGTGCTGTCTAAGGAGAACCAAGTCAGTATACTGACTGTGATACCAAGGCTGTGGCTTCAGTGTTGACCCGGGAAAGTGGGGTCTGTCAAACCAGACAATACACTTGAAGTAAACCAAAGCAGTGCAGAAATAATTTAATAGCTTCTGGAGCGGGCCACCCCGGCTCAAGCCATGTGAGGGGTCCAAGGTATCGGTGCGGTCTCAGGGGCCTGCGGGGAGTAGGGCCTGGGCAACCAGGATACTCTGAGACTTGGGGAGGCAAAGCAGTCACTACCTTTTAAGGACTTTTGTGCATGACACCAGCAGTCCTGGCCCCTCGCTGAGGACTCAGTCCTTGGTGTGGCCTCAGAGACAGACATCACAGAGGAATGTTGGGGCCCAACTCACAGGATTGACAAATCAAATACTAGATGTCAAATTTGAATTTGAGATAAGTAACAAAGGATGACATAGACCATACTTATAAGATTATTCGTTGCTCATCTAAAATGCTAAATCAACTGAGCATCCTGCATTTTTATTTGCTAACTTTGGTGACCTGAGGTCCTAGCAGCACAGAGAATGTGGAGTCAGCACCAGAGGCCCTGCCAAGCTGGAGTCCCCAGTGCGGCCATGGTGATGTGGGAAAAGCACCAGGCAAGGCACTTCCCTAGTGGTCCAGTGGTTAAGACTTGGCCTTCCAACGCAAGGGTGTGAGTTCAATCCCTGGTCAAAGGAATTAAGATCCCACATGCCTCACATCCAAAAAACCCAAACATAAAACACAAACAATACTGTAATACATTCAATAAAGATTTTTAAAATGGCCCACATTAAAAAAAAAAAATCTTAGAAGTCCCAAGGCCACCCAGGGACACTCTTCTGCAGCCCTGCTTGAATGAGGCACAGGTAGGATTTACACTGTCTAGTAGCTGAATTTTTTAAAGTGTAAAGAAATAGGGAAAATTAATTTTAATATGTTTTATTTAGCCCAGTATATCCAAAATGTTATTCTGTCAGCATGTAATCAATAAACCAGTATTAATGAGATGTTTTACATTCTCTTTTTAGGACTAAGGCTGTGAAAGCTGGTGTGCAAATTAACAGCCCTTCTCAATCTGAACAGTGAATTTTCAATGGTTTCAGGGTCTGGCAGAACAGACCCAGGTCCCTTGCTGAGAGTTCTAGGCATTGGTATGGTTTTGCGATGTGAGAGGTGTAGAGTGACCAAGGGATCAGTCAATTCTAAGAAGGCAGTTTGGGGACCACTTTTGTACAACTCCTGGGCTTTCGTTGAAGGCCCAACCCATTGCCAACAGTCTGATGCTTTTGGGTAACTCCAGGGATGTGGGGGATGAGAAGTGCCAAGGCAGAGCTTGTGTGCATGCTAAGTCGCCTGCATCGTGTCTGACTCTTTGCAACACTATGGTCTGTAGCCCATCAGGCTTCTCTGTCCATGGGATTCTCCAGGCAAGAATATTGGAGTGGGTTGCCATGCCCTCTTCCAGGGGACCTTCCCAACTCAGGGGGAATACACTTCTCTTACGCTGGCAAGTGTGTTCTTTACTAGCACCAAGGCAAGCTTAGTTCCTTTCTAATGGTTTAGGAGCTAGCACTACAGGCCCAGGGCCCCTGTCAAGGGTCTGAGATGGTGGAGTGGGGAACAGGGCTGGGCACTTAAATACTATCTGTGAGAAAAGCCAAATAATACAGTAATTATCCTCTAATGATGCAGTGGCTGCCCCAGAAATTAGGCCCTGGGCCACAGAGCTGAGGCCTTGAGGAGTCATGATGCTATGGGTCAGACGGTGGGAGAGGTGGTAACCAGCCAACTTATATGATCTGGAAAGAACCACGGCACATATGAGTTCTGAAGGATCTTAGATATTGATATTGTCCATGTGACAAGAAGAAAAGGGAAAGGTGGGCAACAATTCACTCTAAGAAGTAAATCCAAGGTGATGTGGCCTGGAGTGTGGGGCTGGGCAGCTGCTATGGTCAGTTTCACTCTCTGCCCAGTGACACCTCAAGCTCCACCCACCAGAGCCACCGGGCCCCTCCTGCCTGGATCTGTGCTCCTCATCCTGAGAGGGGTGGGTGGCAGCTCGGCATTGAGCATGCTACTGGCATGATGGCCCTCCTCCAAGCAGACAGGCCAGGGTGAAATGATCTCTTTTTTCCCCCTCCTTGTTATGTGGATTCTTTGCCTCTGGCCCTCAAAGCCTAAAATGTTTGCCAAGTCCTGCTCTATTCAATGACTTTCAAGGGTCAGGAGTTTTCCAGAGGTCAAGGTCCCTGCCAGGGACTCAGGCTCCAGGGCATCTCCTGTGATATGAGAGGATGAGGCCAGACAGCCAGCACACCAAGAGGAACCAAGACAGCTGTGCCGACCTCTAGCACTCTCTGGGCTGACAGTAGATGCCAGCTTTCCTGCCAAGATTTGATCCACAGGATGGGGGCAGGGAGCGGGTGGTGCAGGGCATGGTCTCAGCCCCAGGCGACAATGTAGCGCCTGATGATCGTGCCACTGAAGGGTGAGTGAAGACCCTTCCTGAGGACAGCCTCCCTCTCCTGGCTGTTTCCAGAAGGTGAGTGGAGTAAAGCAGACAGAAAGATTTCATTCTCTGGTCACTGTAAAAAATGAATGTGTAAGAGGCCCCCACTGACTGTAACCACATAGGTGTGAATCACATCATGGCCCATGTTTTGTTAGTCTGCAAAGCCAGTGAGTGGAGGATAGCAGAGTGGCCCCTGCTCTCGTCATATCGTGCTGAGATAGAAGGAAGCCATGGGTGTGTGTTCTAAACTTGGGGCTGGGGACACACCCGTGGCTTAGAACTAGGGCTCCTTGGAAGGAAGGCTATGACAAACCTAGACAGCATATTAAAAAGCAGAGACATCACTGTGCTGACAAAGGTATGTAGAGTCAAAGCTATTGTTTTCTCAGTAGTCATGTATGGATATGAGAATTGGTCCATAAAGAAGGCTGAGCACCAAAGAAATAGTGCTTTCAAATTGTGGTGCTGGAGAAGACTCTTGAGGGTCCCTTGGACTGCAAGGACATCAAATCAGTTCATCCTAAAGGAAATCAACCCTAAATATTCATTGGAAGGATTGTTGTTGAAGCTGAAGCTCTAGTACTTTGTCCACCTGATGCAAAGAGCAGGCTCACTGGAAAAGACCCTGATGCTAGGAAAGATTGAAGGCAAGAGAAGATGGCAGCAGAGGATGAGATAGTTGGATAGCATCACTGACTCAGTGGACATGAATTTGAGCAAAGTCCAGAAGATAGTGCAGGAATCCGGTGCACTGTAGTCCATAGGGTTGCGAAGAGTGAGAGACAACTTGGCGATTGAACAACAACAATATAGCTGATTAACAATGTGTTAGTTTCAGGTATACAAAAAAGAGACTCAGTTTTATATATGTGTGTGTGTATATATTTCAAATTGTTTTTCCAGTTAGGCTATTACAGAATGCTGGCCAGGGTTTCCTGTACTATACAGTAGGTCCTTGTTGGTTATCCATTTTAAATGTAGCATTGTGTATATATATACACAGAATATATATACAACAGAATATTACTCGGCTGTTAAAAAGAATGAAATAATGCCATTTGCAGCAGCAAGGATGGATCTAAGATTCATACTGAGTGAAGTTAGTCAGACAAAGAAGGAGAAATACTGTTTAGGATTGACAGGAGTCCTGCTTAATGCTTGCTAGTCACACCTACTCTCTTACTCCTGACCTTGGAAATATTTATGAGAGAGATGGCCTAGGTCCCCTGGTGGAAAATGAGGCCAAAATGTCATGGATTCATCTATCGCTACTGAGTAGAATTGACTGAAGCCAAAGAAGAGGAAATAGAAATTAATTACACTAAATAGATATACTTCTTTAAATACTGCAAAATCTGGTACCTCTATGTGCATATCCAGGTTTGGCATAAAATATCCAATGATGTCAGGCTTTTGCAGACAAATCATTTTGTGCATTTGAACTCCTTTGGAGCACTTTTGGCACCAAGCCGAGTGCCTCAAACAACTATGAAATTCTCACAATTGATGATCACAATTACCCTTTTTCTTTTGTAAACATGAAATCTTAGGAACGCAACATCTGCTTATTGTAGAAGGCCTTCTTCACATCTGGGTTCCCACTGCTTTTCTTTAGGANAAGCAGTGCAGAAATAATTTAATAGCTTCTGGAGCGGGCCACCCCGGCTCAAGCCATGTGAGGGGTCCAAGGTATCGGTGCGGTCTCAGGGGCCTGCGGGGAGTAGGGCCTGGGCAACCAGGATACTCTGAGACTTGGGGAGGCAAAGCAGTCACTACCTTTTAAGGACTTTTGTGCATGACACCAGCAGTCCTGGCCCCTCGCTGAGGACTCAGTCCTTGGTGTGGCCTCAGAGACAGACATCACAGAGGAATGGTGGGGCCCAACTCACAGGATTGACAAATCAAATACTAGATGTCAAATTTGAATTTGAGATAAGTAACAAAGGATGACATAGACCATACTTATAAGATTATTCGTTGCTCATCTAAAATGCTAAATCAACTGAGCATCCTGCATTTTTATTTGCTAACTTTGGTGACCTGAGGTCCTAGCAGCACAGAGAATGTGGAGTCAGCACCAGAGGCCCTGCCAAGCTGGAGTCCCCAGTGCGGCCATGGTGATGTGGGAAAAGCACCAGGCAAGGCACTTCCCTAGTGGTCCAGTGGTTAAGACTTGGCCTTCCAACGCAAGGGTGTGAGTTCAATCCCTGGTCAAAGGAATTAAGATCCCACATGCCTCACATCCAAAAAACCCAAACATAAAACACAAACAATACTGTAATACATTCAATAAAGATTTTTAAAATGGCCCACATTAAAAAAAAAAAATCTTAGAAGTCCCAAGGCCACCCAGGGACACTCTTCTGCAGCCCTGCTTGAATGAGGCACAGGTAGGATTTACACTGTCTAGTAGCTGAATTTTTTAAAGTGTAAAGAAATAGGGAAAATTAATTTTAATATGTTTTATTTAGCCCAGTATATCCAAAATGTTGTTCTGTCAGCATGTAATCAATAAACCAGTATTAATGAGATGTTTTACATTCTCTTTTTAGGACTAAGGCTGTGAAAGCTGGTGTGCAAATTAACAGCCCTTCTCAATCTGAACAGTGAATTTTCAATGGTTTCAGGGTCTGGCAGAACAGACCCAGGTCCCTTGCTGAGAGTTCTAGGCATTGGTATGGTTTTGCGATGTGAGAGGTGTAGAGTGACCAAGGGATCAGTCAATTCTAAGAAGGCAGTTTGGGGACCACTTTTGTACAACTCCTGGGCTTTCGTTGAAGGCCCAACCCATTGCCAACAGTCTGATGCTTTGGGGTAACTCCAGGGATGTGGGGGATGAGAAGTGCCAAGGCAGAGCTTGTGTGCATGCTAAGTCGCCTGCATCGTGTCTGACTCTTTGCAACACTATGGTCTGTAGCCCATCAGGCTTCTCTGTCCATGGGATTCTCCAGGCAAGAATATTGGAGTGGGTTGCCATGCCCTCTTCCAGGGGACCTTCCCAACTCAGGGGGAATACACTTCTCTTACGCTGGCAAGTGTGTTCTTTACTAGCACCAAGGCAAGCTTAGTTCCTTTCTAATGGTTTAGGAGCTAGCACTACAGGCCCAGGGCCCCTGTCAAGGGTCTGAGATGGTGGAGTGGGGAACAGGGCTGGGCACTTAAATACTATCTGTGAGAAAAGCCAAATAATACAGTAATTATCCTCTAATGATGCAGTGGCTGCCCCAGAAATTAGGCCCTGGGCCACAGAGCTGAGGCCTTGAGGAGTCATGATGCTATGGGTCAGACGGTGGGAGAGGTGGTAACCAGCCAACTTATATGATCTGGAAAGAACCATGGCACATATGAGTTCTGAAGGATCTTAGATATTGATATTGTCCATGTGACAAGAAGAAAAGGGAAAGGTGGGCAACAATTCACTCTAAGAAGTAAATCCAAGGTGATGTGGCCTGGAGTGTGGGGCTGGGCAGCTGCTATGGTCAGTTTCACTCTCTGCCCAGTGACACCTCAAGCTCCACCCACCAGAGCCACCGGGCCCCTCCTGCCTGGATCTGTGCTCCTCATCCTGAGAGGGGTGGGTGGCAGCTCGGCATTGAGCATGCTACTGGCATGATGGCCCTCCTCCAAGCAGACAGGCCAGGGTGAAATGATCTCTTTTTTCCCCCTCCTTGTTATGTGGATTCTTTGCCTCTGGCCCTCAAAGCCTAAAATGTTTGCCAAGTCCTGCTCTATTCAATGACTTTCAAGGGTCAGGAGTTTTCCAGAGGTCAAGGTCCCTGCCAGGGACTCAGGCTCCAGGGCATCTCCTGTGATATGAGAGGATGAGGCCAGACAGCCAGCACACCAAGAGGAACCAAGACAGCTGTGCCGACCTCTAGCACTCTCTGGGCTGACAGTAGATGCCAGCTTTCCTGCCAAGATTTGATCCACAGGATGGGGGCAGGGAGCGGGTGGTGCAGGGCATGGTCTCAGCCCCAGGCGACAATGTAGCGCCTGATGATCGTGCCACTGAAGGGTGAGTGAAGACCCTTCCTGAGGACAGCCTCCCTCTCCTGGCTGTTTCCAGAAGGTGAGTGGAGTAAAGCAGACAGAAAGATTTCATTCTCTGGTCACTGTAAAAAATGAATGTGTAAGAGGCCCCCACTGACTGTAACCACATAGGTGTGAATCACATCATGGCCCATGTTTTGTTAGTCTGCAAAGCCAGTGAGTGGAGGATAGCAGAGTGGCCCCTGCTCTCGTCATATCGTGCTGAGATAGAAGGAAGCCATGGGTGTGTGTTCTAAACTAGGGGCTGGGGACACACCCGTGGCTTAGAACTAGGGCTCCTTGGAAGGAAGGCTATGACAAACCTAGACAGCATATTAAAAAGCAGAGACATCACTGTGCTGACAAAGGTATGTAGAGTCAAAGCTATTGTTTTCTCAGTAGTCATGTATGGATATGAGAATTGGTCCATAAAGAAGGCTGAGCACCAAAGAAATAGTGCTTTCAAATTGTGGTGCTGGAGAAGACTCTTGAGGGTCCCTTGGACTGCAAGGACATCAAATCAGTTCATCCTAAAGGAAATCAACCCTAAATATTCATTGGAAGGATTGTTGTTGAAGCTGAAGCTCTAGTACTTTGTCCACCTGATGCAAAGAGCAGGCTCACTGGAAAAGACCCTGATGCTAGGAAAGATTGAAGGCAAGAGAAGATGGCAGCAGAGGATGAGATAGTTGGATAGCATCACTGACTCAGTGGACATGAATTTGAGCAAAGTCCAGAAGATAGTGCAGGAATCCGGTGCACTGTAGTCCATAGGGTTGCGAAGAGTGAGAGACAACTTGGCGATTGAACAACAACAATATAGCTGATTAACAATGTGTTAGTTTCAGGTATACAAAAAAGAGACTCAGTTTTATATATGTGTGTGTGTATATATTTCAAATTGTTTTTCCAGTTAGGCTATTACAGAATGCTGGCCAGGGTTTCCTGTACTATACAGTAGGTCCTTGTTGGTTATCCATTTTAAATGTAGCATTGTGTATATATATACACAGAATATATATACAACAGAATATTACTCGGCTGTTAAAAAGAATGAAATAATGCCATTTGCAGCAGCAAGGATGGATCTAAGATTCATACTGAGTGAAGTTAGTCAGACAAAGAAGGAGAAATACTGTTTAGGATTGACAGGAGTCCTGCTTAATGCTTGCTAGTCACACCTACTCTCTTACTCCTGACCTTGGAAATATTTATGAGAGAGATGGCCTAGGTCCCCTGGTGGAAAATGAGGCCAAAATGTCATGGATTCATCTATCGCTACTGAGTAGAATTGACTGAAGCCAAAGAAGAGGAAATAGAAATTAATTACACTAAATAGATATACTTCTTTAAATACTGCAAAATCTGGTACCTCTATGTGCATATCCAGGTTTGGCATAAAATATCCAATGATGTCAGGCTTTTGCAGACAAATCATTTTGTGCATTTGAACTCCTTTGGAGCACTTTTGGCACCAAGCCGAGTGCCTCAAACAACTATGAAATTCTCACAATTGATGATCACAATTACCCTTTTTCTTTTGTAAACATGAAATCTTAGGAACGCAACATCTGCTTATTGTAGAAGGCCTTCTTCACATCTGGGTTCCCACTGCTTTTCTTTAGGACTGTTCCCTCATCGGGTTGGAAGCTGTGCACTCTCTAAGAATCTGTTCATGCTTGCCACATGTGCTCCATCGAAGTCTGTTTGTGATTTATTGTCCAAGTTTATAAGGTTTGCTTTTATTAAAGCTCTCAGAGATAGCATGAGTTCTTTCTGAGTGTAAAACCTTTCTA
The DNA here is from genome assembly GCA_006410875.1 of Neotragus pygmaeus. NCBI lineage: Eukaryota > Metazoa > Chordata > Mammalia > Artiodactyla > Bovidae > Neotragus > Neotragus pygmaeus. The sequence goes on along the minus strand of SJYV01039230.1, from coordinate 71,272 downwards.
TCCAGACTGATCACTGAATATTTGACATTCATGCATGTGAAGAAGTACTGCTGTGAAATCTGCATTTGACAGTCATTCTAAGAGGTTCCTAAGATGTTTTTGGTCCACAGCTTCCTATATTCTGATTCTCTGGCTTTCCTTTCTGGGTTAAATCACAGAATGGTCTTGTTATTGATGTTCAGTCACTCAATCATGTCTGATGCTTTGCAACCCCATGGAGTGAAGCACACCAGGCTTCCCTGTCCTTCGCTGTCTCCCAGTTTGCTCAGACCTATGTCCATTGAGTCGATGATGCCATCCAGCCATCTCATCCTCTGTTGCCCTCTTCTCCTCCTGCCCTCAATCTTTCCCGGCATCAGGGTCTTTTCCAAAGAGTCAGCTTCGCATCAGGTGGCCAAAATATTGGAGCTTCAGCTTCAGCATCAGTCCTTCCAATGAATATGCAGGGTTGATTTGCTTTAGGATTGACTAGTTTGAGTAGTCTGGCTGTAGCAAAATGAACAGCAAATCTCCCACAACAACACGTTCCTCCAAGGAGTTATCTGCCCTGGTTGTTGGTTAATAAAATGCCTTTTCTTTTATTAAGACAGTTTTTCTCCAGTTCAGATTAATACATCCATTTCCCTTGTGTCTCAAATATTTAACTTCAGATATCTCAAGATAATAATTCATTAAGCTTTGGAACGGATAGCCAAGTAATCGAAGACAGTCTAAGCACTTTTCAAAACCGTGATCTAAAGTTGCTAATGCCATCAATGTAGGGAGTGTAATAATGTAATGATTCAGCTAATGATTTAGTACCCACTGTAAGGATCTTTCAGGCCAGGTAGAATGTGAACACTCTGTAGCATTAGCTAATGTGAGAGGTGGGTGTGAGGTACAGGTCAAGTAGCTCACATGGTGGTGCCTTTAAGCTCCATACAAACATATCTTCATACATCTAAGTCTTACAGCTACACTTGGCAGTAAATGACCTATAGGCACATCAAATACAATGGCTAAGGAAACAGTATATAGAGAAACTGTGTAGTGTTATTGATGCCTTTTCGTCAAGGTCTAGTCAGGAAAATAGACTCAGCAGAAGTTTGTTAAAGACTTGGTTAGCAGTTACTAGGGAGTTTCAAGAGACTGGTGANACAATGGCTAAGGAAACAGTATATAGAGAAACTGTGTAGTGTTATTGATGCCTTTTCGTCAAGGTCTAGTCAGGAAAATAGACTCAGCAGAAGTTTGTTAAAGACTTGGTTAGCAGTTATTAGGGAGTTTCAAGAGACTGGTGAGGCTGGTTCTGGCAACATGGAAAGAACTGGAACCAAGGACTCCCAGCTGGGGCGAGCAACAGTGGCTGGAATGACAGTCATAGCAATCAGACTCAAAATATCGAACTAGTCCCTGGCACAGTCTCAGCCTTCTGGTCACCTTCTAGTGCCCCCTAGTGGCAGAACCTAAGAAGGCGCTAGCTGGCAAAGGAGAAATACAGGTTGCAGTGTATCAGCCCAGCAAAGTGTAGGAAGGTTGGTCAAGAAGTTAGAACAAGTGCTTAATAACCCAAACAAGATGTATGTACACCTTATGCACGATCTAAATGCAGGAGAGAGAAGTGAAGTAGTAGGTTAGGTTTACTGTGTTCGGCTTATTACCATGACTTATCCTAGAAGCTATCTTAAATTCAGGAATTAAATTTGTTTTGCCCACTTTGTGTTCCAACGTAATTTTTTTTTAAAATCATCCCTTCAGTCACGTACCAAAAGGCTTACTACAAATTGAAACGTATTGAGCTTTAAACTAATACAGTGAAATAATTATTCTGGGGTTACAGAAAAAATTCTCAGACTAGGCTCATTCTAACATTTTACAGAAAGCCTAACCCTGCTCTTTTGGGGAGGTAGTTATACATTTGGAAATGACAGCTACCAAGACCCAGGTGCTGACAGGAAGCCAAATTGCCCTTTAGAATTATCTTCTCTGCCACCTCCCAGTACTTTACCACTTATCTAAAAGAAGACAAAATAATAGGCTCTTTTGTTTCCAGTACCTCTAATGTGCATTTCCAGGTTTGTTTTGGAGTACAGCTGTGAAATCTTTCGGCGCTGACATAATTCTCTTCCCACCCAATTGTGAAATGTTCTTTGAGCAATGTAATTGTTCCCCACTGCAATTCTTACAGCCACGTGTCAGCATGTCAATCACTGATTCTTCTCCCGGTTCTGATTGTTCCCTGCTGTGTTAACACCCAGAAGCAGTCCTTCCAGCCGCTGAAAGATGTCAGCATATTTATATGAACTACTTCATATTTGCTAGGGAAAATTCCTGAAGACCAATATAGACCGGCATAGACCAGATATGTCTGGGCTTGCATTTAAATTTTCTTTGGGATCAGTAATAGCGTTAAGCACTGGAAATGACATATGTGAATACAGAGTGTCATTTTATCTTTACTGGGCTTTGATCATATCCATTCCTGGAAGTAGAGCAATCATATCATTCAAAATCAGTTCTCAAAATGAGAAACTATTTTATAGTAGCGCTAAGAGATCCAAAGCGATCTTTTATTGCAATGTTTCTGGTTAGAGAGTCATGGAACTTTTTTGATATTTCAAATTTCTGTCTTGACTTTATATGCCCGTTTCTCTAAGATTCCTAAAAGTGAAAAGTGAAAGTGTTAGTCACTCATTCATGTCCAGCTCTTTGATACCCCATGGACTATAGCCCACCAGACTCTTCTTTCCATGGAATTCTCCAGATAAGAATATTGGAATGAGTAGCCATTTCCTTCTCCGTGAGATCTTCCCCACCCAGGGATCAAATCCAAGTCTCCCACACTGCAGATAGATTATTTACCGTCTGAGCCACCAGGGAGCCCCAGATACCCATAATCTGAGTATAACACATTTTTCCTTCACTGACAAGGAGTTTCTTCAAGAATCTTAATTGGAATTGTTAAACCTCCAGTCAAGGGGGCTTCAGGAAGAAGGGGACATAAGTAAGCCCTGGCCGATTCATGCTGATGTATGGTCAAAACCATCACAGTACTGTAAAGTAATTGTCCTCCAATTAAAATAAGTTAATAAATTAAAAGATAACTGTGGATTGAATCATGTCCCCCCAAAATAATTTAGTTCTTTTTTTAATATAAATTTATTTATTTTAATTGGAAGCTAATTACTTTACAATATTGTAATGGTTTTGCCATACATCAACATGAATCCACCATGGGTGTACATGTGTTCCCCATCCTGAACCCCCTCCCACCTCCCTCCCCATCCTATCCCTCTGGGTCATCCCAGTGCATCAGCCCCAAGCATCCTGTATCATGCATCGAACCTGGACTGGCAANTGACTGGCGTGAAATGGTACCTCATTGTGGTTTTGATTTGCATTTCTCTGATAATGAGTGATGTTGAGAAAATAATCAATTCTAACTGAAGTTAGATAAGAAGTTCTAATTTGCTGAAGCTCTAAACCTTGATACCTGTCAACATGAACTTGTTTGGAAATAGACTCTTTGTAGATATAACTAAGATGTAAGTTAAGGAGAGATTATACCAGTACAGGGTGGGCCCTTAATCCAGTATGACTGATGTCCTTACAGGAAGAAAAGAGACACAGAGGGAAGAAGCCATGTAAAGTCAGAGGCAGACTGGCCACAAGTTAAGGAATGCTGTGGGCTTCCAGAAGCCGGAAGAGGCAAGGAAGGAGCCCCCGCCCCTCACCCCGCACCCTCCAGAGGCTTCAGGGAGAGCATGGCCTATCAACACCTTGACTTTGGACCTGTGGCCTCCAGAAGCATGAGAGGACACATTTCTCTTGTTTTAAGCCACTTAGTTTATGGTGCTTTGTTACAGCAGCCTCAGGAATCTAATCCATCTTCCCAGCCTATCAGCTCGAATTCTAGCATGACAGGTTTCTTTCCTGTGTCTCAGTGGCCCTGTCTCTGTTTGTTCTAACACCTTCAGTGTGAGTGTGGGAGCTCTCCTGTCCTTGCTTGGGCTGGAAGCAGGGACAGAAGTCTTAGACTAACTCCTCCAAGAACATCACAGGTTGATGCTTGTGGTCCGTATCTTTGCACCTACCAGCTGATAATCGTGGCGCATCCTGGGAGCTAGTGCGATATCAGATTTTTCTTCAGTGGTGTTGTTGCACTGGGGGTGTTGTACAGACCCACTGCTGCTACTGAGAAAGAAACCCAGAAGCAAATGATGGGACCGCCAGCATCTTCACCCTTTCCAATAAACTTGTTTCCCAGTCTCTTTGGATCTACAGACATGTGTCTCAATTTCCCACCAGTGCGCTCTTCCTCAGCAGGCGGAGTTAGAGTGTTTCCACGGCACTCCTCTCTCTGGTGTAGGCGCAGGGGCGTTTCGAGCTTTCAAAGAGCACAGTCCCTCGTCCCGTCCTCTCTTAGATGTGCTCCCTACTGCTGCTGCTGCTGCTAAGTTGCTTCAGTCGTGTCTAACTCTGTGCTACCCCATAGACGGCAGCCCACCAGGCTCCCCCATCCCTGGGATTTCCCAGGCAAGAATACTGGAGTGGGTTGCTGTGCCAACCTCCCGCTGATCTTCCCAACCCAGGGATTGAACCCATGTCTCTTAGGTCTCCTGCATTCGCAGGCAGGTTCTTTACCACTAGCACCACCTGGGAAGCCCTAAATTTCATCTGAAGAGAGATCCTGCTGCTGCTGCTAAGTCCCTTCAATCTTGTCCAACTCTGTGGGACCCCATAGACGGCAGCCCACCAGGCTCCCCCATCCCTGGGATTCTCCAGGCAAGAACACTGGAGTGGGTTGCCACTTCCTTNGGCAATCTTTATTCCAGCTTGTGCTTCTTCCAGCCCAGCGTTTCTCATAAGGTACTCTGCATATAAGTTAAATAGGCAGGGTGACAATATACAGCCTTGATGTACTCCTTTTCCTACTTGGAATCAGTCTGTTGTTCCATGTCCAGTTCTAACTGTTATAATGCCGAATACAACATAAATGCTAAGTAAATAGTTGGTGTGTGGCAAATTCAAGTTTTGCTTTTTGAAACCCTTTGTGGAATTTTTTTCTTTTTTAATATTTTTGACCTGAGGATGAAGAGCTCTGTAATACAGAGTACCAACTGCACTCAGTAATAAAAAGGAGGAAGCTATCATACACTTGAGAAATTAAACAGATCTCAAGGGAATGATAATAAGTGAAGAAAAGTCAATTTCAAACGATTTCATACTGTAAAATAGTTAATAATATTCCAGAATATTCTTGAAATAACAAAATTATAGTGCCTGCTAGAGGTTAGGAAATGGGATGAGAGAGCCGGTGCAGTTATAAAGAAGTGCCACAGAGCAGTCTTGTGGTGATGGAATAGTTCTGTATCTTGACTATGATGATGGTTCCATGAAGCTGTACATGTAGCAAAGTTGCATAAAACTATACATGTGTATAAATGAACACACGTAAAACTATACAAATGTGAATAAGCTCTGTGGATTGTACCACAGAGCTGTACCAGTGTACCAGTGTCTGTACCAGCATCAATTTCTGGGTTTTGATGGTGTGGAATGGTTATGTAAGATGTTACCACTGAGGGAGGTTACCACTGAAGATAAATTAGGAGTTTGGGATTAATTTATACACACTCCTATCTATAAAGTAGATAATCAACAAGGACCTACTGTATAGCACAGGGAACTATACTCAATATTCTGTAATAACCTATATTGGAAAAGAATGTGAAAAGGAAGATACATGTATGCATGCATGCTCGGTCGCTTCAGCTGTGTTCAACTCTTTGCAATCCTATGGACTGTAGCCTGCCAGGCTCCTCTGTCCATGGGATTCTCCAGGCAAGAATACTAGAGTGGCTAGCCATGACCGCCTCCAGGGAATCTTCCCGAGCCAGGGATTGAACCTTCGTCCCCTGCATTGCAGGTGGATTCTTTACCACGAAGCCGCTGGGGAAGCCCAGATACCTGTACATGTATAACTAAATCACTTTGCTGTATACCTGAAACTAACACAAGACTGTAAATCAACTATACAAATATAAAATTTTTTAAATTTTCTAATGTAAAACAAAAAAAGATTTCCCATTGAGGGAGAATAGGTGCGTGAAACATCTCTGCATGTTTGTTGTAACTTCCTGTAAATCAATGATCATTTCAAAATAAAAAGCTTAGAGAATTGCATCTCCCACCAGCCACGCATGCGTGATTCTGTTTCTCCGCATCCTCTCCAGCATTTGGTGCTGTCTTTACTTTTTATTGTAGCCATTCCGATAGGTTCAGCTCTTCTCTTACTTTTCTAGGAATAAATTTCAATATTTTTCTGTTTACGAGCCTTACTTTAAATCATTGCTTTTTCCAATAAAATCTGAAATATTTTGGGACCATATTGAATACTTTGATTAATGTTTCCCAACTGATTTTTTTTCCCGGTGTTTTCAAGTTTGACATGTTGTTTATTAACCAACGTGATGGGTGGAGGAGCCTGGTAGGCTGCAGTCCAACTGACTTTTAAAATAACCAAAATGTAGACAGTTTGATTACAAAAAATTCACTGCCACCATAGGATACTTAGATTGATCTACAGAGTGCTCTTCAAAGGTTCACACTTTTTAAAAAGTCAGTTGACAGGGCAACAGGAGAAAGGTATATTGCCATGCTGAAATATTTTACTATGTGCAAAGCTTCATGACAAATTTTAATTCAGCTAACTCTGGCCAAGTGACCATAAATTAAAAATTGTGAAAATCACAATGTCTGTGTCCAATGTCACATCTTGTTTGGAAGCTGAGTGTACTCAGATCATGATGCCTAATAGAGGAAGATTAAGATTTATTTCTGGTCCCCCAAATCAGTGGTTGTTTCTGAATCCACATCATATACCAAAGACCACTGAGATGACCTCAAAAGGTATCATTAAAGAAATAGACTAGCATTATCAGACAAAAACGTCTCAAGATGCCAGCCTTCAGAAAATGTCAGTACTCGCAACTGAAGAGCCATGTTGACCTAATGAAAGATCCTGCATTTGTGTGTTTACAATGTAAATGGGTTCTTGCCTACAATGATTAAGAGAAGGAAGGTGACCTAGCATCTTCATCGCCTCTGTATATCGTTGATAAAACTGGAAGATTTGAAAATTTGGAACATTGTCTACCTGGTAAACTGACTATGGCAGCTGGGCTCACTTCCAAAATCTCATTAGGGAGGTTGATGAGGGAACATGATGTATTCATGAGGCTGATGCAAAATGCGTCTTTTCAACTAAGAAGGTTAGATTTGCGACAGTAGCACCAGCGTCACCAGCTTCCACATAGATGACTGAAGCAGTTAAGGACTGTTCTTGGGAAAGTTTTAGAGAAACTGTAAGGTATCTGTCAACAGAGAACAGCTTCAGGAAATGATGTTCCTTAGTAACTTAAGATGTCACAAACCTAGAAACCACTACAGTGGAGATGGGAGAACTGTGTTTGTCACTTGGAAGATGATACTAGTATCAGCTGCTGGTTCCAGTGGTTGCCCAGTCGCTCAGTCCTGTCTGACTCTCTGCAGCTGGCAGGCTCCTCCATCCATGGGATTTTTCAGGCACGAATACTGGAGTGGGTTACCATTTCCTACTGCAGGGAATCTTCTCAAACCAGGGATTGGACCTGTGTCTCTTGTGTCTCCTCCACTGACAGGTGATCCTTTACCACTGCAACACCTGGCTCCTGGAACCTCCCAGAAAACCACCTTCTAAAAACGTCAAGTGGCCTGAGGTTGGAAGCGTATGTGAGCCTGCTGGAGGATGCCTTTTCTTAGAGAACAAGGCAGGTAAAAACTCCAGATGGATTCAAGTGTGGTGCCAGGGAAGTCCCTGCTATCAAAATTCAAAACTACAAAGAGCAACAGATTTAAACAAACAAGATGAAGACTGGGCATTCACACCTAGTTCTCAAACACTTCAAGGATGGAGAATTATCTCAAGTAATATTGAAACCAAGGTCATAGGATACCTTTGGCTGGAATAGTTTGTGCTGTGCCAACAAGATCATAATTCATTTTCATAATTAATATTTCTTCTGTGAATAAATATTTGTCTGGCCTTCCCAACTTAGGCAGCGCTTAGTACAACCAGTCATTTATCTAGTCCTGTTGGAGACACATTGCTTTCTGAATCACCAACAAGCTCTAATTTCTGCCTTAAACCCACCCTTGAGCCATCTTCCCCTCCCCCAATTTAAATTATTCAATAGTCTCCAATGACCACTAATGCAGAATCTGATGTCTTCCTGGAAGTAGAACCCTGCATTTCCATACCTGGAAGCAACCTCCTTTGGTTTAAGATCTACAAAGTTACAGTAATTTTTACAGTCAGTCCAGAGTTTTTAGTGAACACATTGTTTTTGAGAAAGGGAGAACATGTTTTTTCAGACTCCCTTTCTCTGACCCTCTGTGAGTCAGATACTCCCATTTACTTCCACCTGGACGTCTGTCTTGCTAGACCCAGATCACTTGGCTGGGTTCCTTTTCTGAATTCCAGACTGTTTCTGGTTTTCAGGTTTCTTTTCAGAAACATTTTCTTCATAGCAAAACCACAATGAGATATCACCTCACTTAGATATCAATGAGATATTTATCACAATGACCACCATTAAAAAGTCTACAAACAGCAAATGTTGACAAGGACATGGAGAAAAGGGAACCCTCGTACGTTGTTGGTGGGAATGTAAATTGGTGCAACCACAGTGGAAAACAGTATGGAGATTCTTCAAAAAGCTAAAAAATTAGAACTGCCATATGATCCAGCAATTCCACCTCCAGGTATACTTCTGGAAAAAACCAAATCACTGACTCACAACAACATATGGACTCCAACATCCATAGCAGCATTATTTACAATTGCCAAGGTGTGGAGACAATCCAAGTGTCCACCAATAGACGACTAGACAAAGAAACTGTGGTATCAACATATATAAACAATGGAAGACGACCAAGCCCTAAATAAAAGAATAATATTTTGCTATTTGCAGCAACATGCATGTACTTGGAAGGCATTATACTAAGTGAAATAAGTCAGAGAAGATAAGTACTGTATGATAGTGCTTATATGTGAAATCTAAAAAAATACACCAAAAAATAAAAAATACAACAAACCAGCTAACATAGCATGGAAGAAGCAGACTCACAGATATAGAGAACAAACTGGGCCTGTGTGCTAAGTCACTTCAGTTGTGTCTGACTCTCTGAGAACCTATGTACTATAACCTGCCAGACTTCTCTGTCCATGGGATTCTCCTGGCAAGAATACTGGAGTGGGTTGTCATGCCCTCCCCCAGGGGATCTTCCTGACCCAGAGATCGAATCTGTACCTTCTGTGGCTCCTGCGTTGTGGGCAGATTCTTCCACTGAGCCATCAGGGAAGGCCTAGAGAGCAAACGAGTGGTTACTGATTTGGGTGGGGGAGGCAGTGTCAGATGGGGAGTGGGTACGAATGACAGGATGTAAGATAGGCTTAGTGATGCACTGTATAACACAGACAGTATAGCCAACAGTTTATAATAATTGTAACTGGAATATAAAATCTTCAAAAGTCGTATACAAATTTCTAAAGAAAGAAATATTTTCTTCTGTAGAAACCGGTGTCTTCAAGACAGTTTCTTTCTGGTAAGTAGTTCTTTATTTCCTCTTTTTTTTTTTTTTTTTAATTATGCCCTGGAGTCTAGAATACTTCCTTCTTTTCCCTCAGATGACTTCTTGGACTCTGGTTGGATCTGTAAGAGTTAGCCTATCTGATTTATTTCTTGAAAATTTTGGGCTCCAGATAGAAGCAATTTTCTGTTCTGGAGTATACCTTCCCAGAAATAATAAAACACGAGGGACTCAATTTACAACTATTTTATTTGTCAAGTCTCACTCGACCAGCACAAACCTCTTCTGTTAAAATATCCGTGTGAGTGCTTAAGCACTCTATGTATGAGCGTGTGCTGGCGTCTAGCGCTATTGCTGCAACATTTCTGATTCAGGCTGCGGAGTCTACCCCTGACTCCTTCTGCCCATGCTCACATAAAGCCAAACACACATCTCTGTACTCCAGCCACAGATTACAGCATCACCTCTTCCAGCCTGTCTCTAGTCTGCCTATAAAGGTCTTGACAGCTCAAGCCTGTGTGTGTGTGTGTGTGTGTGTGTGTGTGTAAGTGTGTTTAAATCTCTAATCTCCATCTTGTCTCTATTCACTCTTCTCTGTCTTTCTTACCAGTATCTTCAGTAGATAGATTCCCAGGGACTCTTACAAGCTAGCTTCTCTTTTTAGTCATCCATTAAAAAAAAAATCTAAAATACCAAAGGTCTCCTGCATGGCCTCATGAGTTGGAAAGAGGCAGAACCATGATTAGCCAGGAGGCCTGATATGGCCAACCTGTTTAGGTTGGGCAAGTGGGGAAGAAAGGGACCCTTTTCAATAGCCTGGATGAGGAAAAGGCGTCTCGCATGAACCCTGTGTGTGGGCTGGTTCTTGGCCCTCTGCACCACCTTCAGCATTTCTAACCCTTTTGTTGAGTCCCTTCTGGCTGTATTCTAACTATTGAAAAAAAAAAATCTCAACAGTGAGAGCTGCTGAACAGCACAGGGTTATGGTAACAACTGTTTGCAGAAGGGAAGATAGCTGTTGTGAGACTGGCCAAGGTAAGGTTCTAGCTTTTGGAAAGCTATTAGCCAACTGTACCCTGTGAAATAGATATTCTTACTTACTTCTGAAAAGGTCATCCCAAGATGAATTATGATCTGGAATTTGCTTTTAAATAATCCAGTAAGGGATAATAGAAACAAGACTGGATACAGGTTAATAATAAAACTTCCTACTTTTATATGATTAAGAGTTTTCATAATATATTGTAAGTATCCTCAAGAGATTCCACCTCAGTTCATTTCAGTTCAGTTCAGTCACTCAGTCGTGTCTGACTGCGATTCTACTTAGGAGGTGTTTTATAAGTGGATTCCTGATAGTGTGTGCGTGTGCGTGTGTGTGTGTGTGTGTGTGTGTGTGTGCGCGTGTGCTCAGTCATGTCCAATTCTGCAAATGTAGCCCACCAGGCTCCTCTGTCCATGGAATTTTTCAGGCAAGAATACTGGAGTGGGTTGCCATTTCCCCCAGGTGACCTTCCTGACCCAAGGATCAAACCCACATCTCCTACACTGGCAAGGAGATTCTTTACCACTAAGCCAGCTGGGAAGCCCCCTGATAATATAAGGATTGCCAAAATCCCAGGAAGGAGCCCGAGTCTCCTTCTTAGAGTAAAACTGTTGATGTAACATATGGCTTCTAAAACAATATTATAATCATGTTGGCTATTGCTCCTGTGCCTCAAAGGAGTGTGCAGAATTTGAGGGAATTGATAGACGATTCCTAAAGTACTATCGAATGTGCTTTGGGTTGAGGGTGTACTTGCTTGTATATGCAGAGGATGTTTCTTGAAGGATTCACTAAGAATTGATGATATTTGCTTCTAGACAGAGGAGCCAGGTGACTTATGTGGGATGCAGCCACTACGTTAAAAAATAAATTGACTAAAAAATAGACAAAACTCTGTCATCCCTGGAGGATGAGGTTTGTTACCACATCTGATACTGTCTCAGGTGAAAGTGAGCTGGCCAGTCAACCTAAAGCCAGATTAACTCAAGATTATGTGCCTAACCCCAGTGGTCAGCAGTTGAGAGACATATCATTTGACACTCGACTAAATGAATCAGTACATTAGGTCAGAGCTCAAGCAACACAATTTAAACTATTTATTCTCAGCCTTCGGTGTATCATGGAGACAATAGCTGTGTTCACATCCCTAAAATGCTACAGGAATATGTCCATAGCACAAGGAAAAGTGGAATATTTGCAAAGCATGTCTATAACCTCACAATCAGACTTTGTAGGAAAAAATGACTTATTGGTGAGGTAGAAGATACACAAGCTGTATCAACTGAGTTTGGTGCCCAGCTGTCCCTTCAGTGAAGGCAAATACAAGAAATACACCTCGGATGATGTCACTTCTGAAATGAAAATGTTATTGCACTTCTTTGTGGTTTCATCTTTAAGTTATTCCTATACCCGAAAATGCGGATTCCTCTGAAGAGTTGAACATGGCCTGTTCAGCATCTGTTACAGAGATTTTTTGCATCCCGATCTTTATAAAGAGAACAATGTTCCTCTGAAAGAACAAGCTGAGTTTTTTTGCTAGCTGTTGCCACAATATCCTTGTTTCAAAAGAAAACAGATGAGCTGAAAGACAGGAAAGTCTGCTTAAGATTTTTGACTTTAAGACATGCATGTTGAAATGTATCATCCATCCTAAATTTAGGAGCATTTAAATACTGCTGTGTGGATGGAAGCTTTAGAATTGCTCCTGATGCTGGAGCAACTGTATACCGGTTGCGTATTTGGATTAAACAAGTCTGTTATCTTCTGCAGACAAAATAACAATGAGGTACATTTACCTACCGAGAGAAAGGGACTGAAACCCAGTACCATTTATGAATGGTCTTTGAAAGCAGCCAGAATCAAAGCAAATGTTATACCAATTTCGAGACAAGGCTTAAGAGTCATACTTTTGTCTCCGCTGAAGCATTACTAAAAGTATTCAGACTGTAGGTCTGAGTCAGAGACATAGCTACAATTTCTAGTTAGAATACCACTTCAGGGTCTCTGTTCCAAAGATGGGAGCCATATCTTACATTAATTGTTTCGGTTTGGTCCTTTTGCTCAGTTTTCTATGGGCTGCTCCTGAGGATGTGAGAATTCCTAAATGTGTGATGAAATGTACTACCATATGTTAAATTGTATGATAAAGCTGATCATGGACCTTCTCCAAACCAGAACATTCTGGGATGCTGGCAATCAGCAAAGATTGACAGATTGATACCAATACACTTCGTAAGGAAGACGATTTGGCAATGTACCTCAAAATGACAAAATGCAAAAGCATTTCTACTTCTGAAAATTTATCTTAGATATGTATGTTCCAAAATGATGCAAGCAAGAGGCAATTTATCACAATTTTGTTATGATAGCAAAAAAATTAAAACAATGCCACATATTGGGGGGCTGTTTAAAATGTGGTACATCTATACAGTGAAATACTATATAGTCATTAAAAAGGGAATTCCTATAGTCATTTTGAAATCATGAAGACACATTAACTGGAGGATAAAAGGTGAGAGCAGTAATTAACCTTTTATTTGTAAATTAACTCTCATTTTATAAAAAGGGGATGAGTAGATAAGAACAAGTTTTATATTTGCTCCCATCCTTCCATCTATGTACAAAAGATCCTGTTAATACTAGTGTCGATATATGGCAAACCCAATAGAGTATTGTAAAGTTAAATTTAAAAATAAATAAATTAAAAAAAAAAAAATACTAGTGTCCTCTGGGGTGGAAAACTCAAAGTCAGCAAGATTTTCCTCTGTACACTTGTAGTTTTTCAATCATGAATTGTCTATTCAAAATTTTGAAATTTTAATCATGAATTATTCATTCTAAAGGAAATATTTTAAGTCAGACTTTGAAATGACCAGAACAGCACCAAATACATAGTCAGCACACTTTTTATTGAACGATAACTCCCTGGATGTGCAGTTGAACCTGGAATTTCTGCCTATAACATTATGACTATTAAAGACTTTTATCCTACTCAAAAGTTAACAAAAGAGTTACAGAACATTTTTTAACATTTTAACCAGTCCCCCCTTCTACCCCGTGTCTTTTATGACTATTCTAAAGACTGCTGAGAAAGTAGGTGTAGAGTGCAGGAGAAGTTCTGTGTCCTTGTACTTCCTGGGACTAAGTAGAAGTGCCAGGAGTGCTAAGCAACTGCCTGGAACAATTTTACTTATGTTTATTTCTACTCACTGGGCTCTGGATTTTGTATATAAGCATCTCTCCTCTGGACTTCTCTCTACTTTCTATTGACAAACTACAAAAAAGAAGCCAGATATTTTTGAGACCCAAATTACTGTGCACAATTGATCACTTAGAAAGTCTTAGTGATGAATTAAGTTATTTGGTGACATTTATTGAAAAGAAGTAATCAGAAACAAACCCTCTTATAAGTGATTTTCATAACTGTATGATTAAATGAGAACAACATATAAATGAAACTCTTTGAATTGGGGATCAATATGGATAGCTCCTGGTTTAGCATAGTGGCGTACTTCTTTAAGAAATAAGTAGAGGAGTTTACTCTTGGAGTAAAGCTTCCATGGTGGCTCAGATGGTAAAGAATCTGCCTGCCATGCAGGAGACCCAGGTTCAATCCCTGGGTTGGGAAGATCCCCCAGAGAAAGGACTATCAACCCACTCCAGTATTCTTACCTGAAGAATTCTATGGACAAAAGAGTCTGGCGGCTACAGTCCATGGGGTCACGAAGAGTTAGACACAACTGAGAACTGAGTGACTAACACACTCTTGGGATGGGGGAGGGGATGAAAAGAACTGTGATGCTATAAGACAATGATGTCTTGCATTCTCATAATGGATATTGTTCTTATCCTTAGCGTTCTTTTTCATCTACCTCACAGGACTGGTTGAGGATTAAATGAGTGTGGTATGTGTGAGCATTCTTCATAAATTCTGGAGTGTGTTTCATATACAAGTGCTGAAGTTGCCCAATCTCACAAAATATTGAGGTCAGAAAGGGTAGACATGCTGAAAATGTTGTAAAAGCATTGATGCTTCAGAGTTGTGAAGCTTCCAAGTAACACACTGGATGTTTCTGGGGGAAATATCTGGGGGATATCTAGGGGCTATATCTGGGGGATATCTGGGGGATATATCTGAGGGATATTTCTGCTGGTGTGTTAACCCTATTCTCGGGATATGGAGTTTCATAATTGAGCCTCAAAAAAATGTCTTGCTTCAAACTGACATAGGCTGCTGTGTGGCTTCAGAGCCCTGATGCTCTGCTGGCAGACTTTTAAGTTTGGTCCTCAGCTCAAGCTCGTTTCCTGTGCTTAGAGAGGAGGGACTCACCATCACAAGCTGAGTCTTCAGCTTTTATTGAGGTGAGGAGATGAGGCTCTTGAACACCAGTCACTAAGCCGAGTCTGACTCCTAATGAGATTGCGTGTGGAGCCCTGGGCTGAGGTTATAGGACAGTACCTCTGGAGTTAGCCAAGCTCCATGGCAGCTGTTGTCATCAGCCGTCTTGTTTGCCATGAGCTATCCTGAGCCTAACCAGCCGGCTCCCGTCTTCATATTAAGTCACCATATAGAATCGTGACCTAATGCCACCCCTCTCCATAGGAATTTTCTTTGCCCTGAGGCTATAAAAATTGGCTGCAAACCCACAAAAAGGGTTGGCTCTCCCTTGAGCTGACCCACAGTTCTAAATGCATCTCCAGTTCTAATAAACTCCATTCTCCTCTCATTCTGCCTCACGTCTAGAAATTCTTTTCCAGCTGACACACAGACCACAACCTTGAGGACAAGAGTCCACAAGAGGACCAAGCTGCTCAGGGCTGGCTTGGATGGGCTGCTTCACTGCCCAGTCTTGGCAACAAATAGAGCTGACTGTACGGGCATCCCTCCTTGCCCTGGGCAAGAGTGGGGTGCTAGGCTCTGAGGGTTGGAGGGTGATTGACAGCAGGATTGGCGTCTCAAGCTCACAGCTGAGATGCCAAACCCAACCATCCAAACTCTGTCTTGAGATCAGGGATGTGTCTGGAAGCAGGACGGAAGATGCCCAGAAAACAAGAGCTGATGCTACCAAGACAACCTTCTCCACCACCTTTCTGCTACTGACTTCCTAAATGGTCAAGCAGATAACAAAGAGACAGAAAAGCCATTGAGTTTAGAAGCTAACAGCCTAATGATGGTTTCACTGGTACCTTGGTGCAGGGTTATAGTTTGTTAACTAGAAGGAATAGCTGCAAATATTAGACTTGAAGAGATGGGCTGTGGGAACTGATGCTCCCTAGGACACTGACGCAACCACAGTGTGGGCGTGGGGACCTGGTTTGAGAGGGAGAGCAAAGCCTGGCATCTTGAGTCTGTTGGCTGCGATATGGACTAAGTGGTTTTTAAACCCTTTGTTTTCAGGTAATCGCAGATCCGTAGGAAGTTGTAAAGACAGTACAGAGTACCATGTGCCTTTCTCCCAGGTTCTCCTAATAGCTAGATCTTAACTATAATATATACTATATTATATATATATATATATACTAAATTTATGCTACATATACTCTACTACAGTATCTAATATATACTATAACACAGTATCAAAGCCGGGAAACATATTGGTACAATGTGAGTATAGTGGCATGCCATTTTATCACATGTGTGGATATGTGTAACCATCACCTCGGCTAAAATACAGAATTATTCCACTGCTGCAGAAGTCTCCCCCACACTCTCCATGCCATAACCACACCCCCTCACACACCACAGTTACCACATCCCTAAATCCTTGGAAACCACTAATTTATTCTCCATCTCTATAATTTTGTCATTCTGAAAATGGTATGTAAGTGGAATCATATAGTATGTGACCTTTTGAGGTTGGTTTTTTAATATATTGCTGAATTCTATTTGCTGATTGTTTAAAACATTTGCATTTACATTCATGAGGGATTCTGGTCTTTAGCCTTTTTTTTTTTTTTTTTTTTTACTATCTTTGTCTGGTGTTAGCATAAAGATACTGTAGGTTCGGTTTCAGACCACTACAACAAAGCAATTATCACAATTAATTTTTCTTGGCTTCCTGGTGCATGAAAACGGTACATTTACACTATTAAGTGTGCAATAGCATTGTGCTTTAAAAGAACAATGTGCATACATTAATTTTAAAATACTTTATTGCTAAAAAAGGCTAACCATTACATAACATAAAAAAGCCTTCAGTGATTCATCATCTTTTTGCTGTCAGAGGGTTTGAGATATTGAGAGAATTACCAAAATGTGACACAGAGACACAATAGGAGCAAATGCTGTTGGAAAAATGATGCCAATAGGTTTGATCAATGCAGGGATGCCACAAACTCTTCAATGGGGGAAAAATGCAGTATCTGCAAAGAGCAATAAAATGAACTGCAATAAAACAAGATCTGCCTGAATTGCCTTCTAAAGTGAATTGAAAAGTGTTCCCTCCTCTTCTATTTTCTGGAAAACACTATTGTAGAAGCAGTATTAATTCTTCTTTACATGTTTGGTAGAATTCGCTAATAAAACCCTCTGCACCTGGAGAGTCCTTTTTCAGGAGTTTCTAACTTACAAATTTAATTTCCTTTATAGTGATAGGGCTACTCAAATAATCTCTTTTTTACTGAGTAAGTTATGGTAGTTTGTGCTTTGCAAGGAGTTGGTCCATTTCCCCTAAATTGTCAAATTTAC
Organism: Neotragus pygmaeus; assembly: GCA_006410875.1. Lineage (NCBI taxonomy): Eukaryota > Metazoa > Chordata > Mammalia > Artiodactyla > Bovidae > Neotragus > Neotragus pygmaeus. Next base: position 53,930 of record SJYV01039230.1, on the reverse strand, counting down.
ACGTGTAGAGTTGTTTGTAGTGTGCTCATATTATCTTTTTGATGTCTCTGAGATCAGAGGTGATATCTACTGTTTCATGCCTGATATTAGAAATCTGTATTTTCTCTTTTTTTTCTTTGTTAGTTTTACTAGAGATTTGTCAATTTTATTTAATGTTTAGAAAACATTTTTGTGTTATTGGCTTTATTGTTTTTCTGTTTTCAATTTCATTGTTTTATCCTCTTATCTTTAATATTTCTAATTTCATTGTGTTTATTTTGTTCTTGTTTTACTAAATTCTTAAAGTCAGAGCTTTGATCATTGATTTGAGACTTTTCCTCTTCTCTAAAATAAACTTGAAGTTCTATAAATTTTCTACAGTACAGCTTTAGTGTATATAAATATAATATATATTTTATAGTATATCATTTTAATATATGTATTAATATTATGCTTACATGTATATACTTTGCCCTGAGATGTCCTCTTTGAACCATGGGTTACTTAGCTGTTCCGAGTGTTTAGAGATTTTCATTTTCTCTCTCTGTTTTTACTTTTAGTTTCAAGAACACTCTCTGCATGATTTCAGCTTTTGGAAAAAAATTTGAGATCATTTCTGTGGCCCAGAATGTGGTTTCTCTCAGTCTCTGTTCTGCGAGCGCTTAAGAATGGGTATTTTGCTCTTGTTGGGTCAAGTGCTCTACAAATGTCTATTAGATTCTGCCAGTTGATAGTGCTGTGGAGCTCTTCCATACCGTCATTGGTATAGTTGATATAGTTTTCTGTCTGATTGTTCTGCCACTCGTTAGACATGAGAGTGCTGAAATCTGGAACTATAATTGCGGATTTGCCTAACTCTCTTCTTTCTCCTCCCATCTTAGTTTTTGCTTCACGTATTTCCCAGCTCTGCCCCTTGGTCCATTCACATTTACAGCTGCAATGTCTTCTTGGTGGATTGACCCTTTCATTATCATGTAGTGACCCCCTCTGTCCTTGCTAAGTTTCCTTGTGCTAACGTCTACTTTTTCTGACATTGCTTTCCTTTGATTAACACTTGTATGGTATATCTTTTTCAATTCTTTTATTTTCAACTTACCTATATTATTGCATTTGAAGTGACTTTCTTGTAGACAGCATATAGTTGGATCATGTATTTTTATCCATTGGGCCAATCTGTCTTTTAAGTTCTTTTTCTGCACTTGCAAAATGTTGTACCACTTCCTTACAGCCTCTTATGAGAAATCTGTTATCATTCAAATTGGTATAACTTTTCTCTTGATGTTTTCGAAATTTCTTCTTCACAAAATTTCAGAAATTTGACTATGATGTGTTTTGGTAAGGATTCTTTAGGATTATCCTATTTGGGGCTACTCAGTTTTCTGAATCTGTATGCCTATAACTTCTGCAAAATTGGCTAAATTTTCAATCTTTATCTCTTTAGATTTTGTTTAGGCCTACTCTTGGGAGACTTAAGTTAAAGTTGACACTATCACCTTGGACAAATGACTTAACCCTCCTTGGCTCAGTTTTAATCATCTTTAAAATGTGCTTATTGGTGGACTAATCCTTAAGGTTTCTTCCAACTGTTTTGGTTTATAATCACTCTTAAAGGCAGCTTCCCCACCATCACAGCATGCAGACATGCATGCTTCCGCAGACAAATGCTCACCAACCACTTTGTCCTACAGAAGTCTTTAAAGGAGGATTTGGCAACTTGCTTCTATGAGACATTTAAAACCTCACTCATCAGTTTTTGGAAATCTTACTCATTTAAATTGTCACAGCTCAAGGGCCCTGGGATTTAAACCTTGGAAAGGGTAAGGCTTGTCAGCAGAATTTCTGTGTTAATTTTGTAAAGAGATGAAGGATATTAAAACTCTCCCCTCTGCAGACGGCAGTAGAGAGACTGCAGATGAGGACTCCCTGAGTGGTCATAGAGGGAAAACCACAGACAAATGTCAAAAACTCTCAAGGCCCTGACTTTTCTGCTCACCTGCCAGGCTCTCCTGCCCTAGAGGGATAAGAGGAGGGACGGTCATAATTGGCAGATGCAGCACTGGAAGGGTCAGACACAAGAATAGGATCTGAATGTAAAGAAGTCAGAAACTTTATAAAGATTTGTAAATATCAAAGTGCTATATACCCTCAAGATATAAATGTATTCCAGAAACAGCTTTTCCTGTATTTTTATCTTTGCTCTTTATCACCTAAGCTATTGAAGGTGTTAACACTGGTTACAGTATTTCCAGGAAATGCTTGTGCAATTCCTCTGTGTTCAGTGACTGGACAAACTGTTCAAATCTGTTAGAAGGAAGTACCTTTTTAAAACTATTTATGCTTCCTACCACCAACTTTACTTATGTATTTATTGACTGTAGTGAGTCTTTGTTGCTGCACAGAGGCTTTCTTTGGTTTCAGCAAGTGGGGGCTGGTCTCTTGCTGCGGTGCTCAGGCTTCTCATTGTGGTGGCTTCTCTTGCTGGGGAGCACGGGCTCCAGCTGGGTGGACTTCATCACTTGCAGCACACAAGCTCAGTAGTTGCCGCGCATAGGCTTCGTTGCTCCTGCAGTCTGTGGGATCTTCCCTGACCAGGGATTGAAGCAGCATCCCTTGCATTTCAAGGTGGATTCTCCACCCCTGGAGCACCAGGGAAGTCCCCATCCATCAACTTAAAAAGAAAAAAAAAAAGGAAACAGCTAAAAGAGATTTTCTTCTCCTCCAGGCAGTCAATGAGAACCCCTGAATGTGATGAGAGTTAGTTCTGATGGGCTTTATGCTTATGCAATCTAGATGGAGATGGAAGAGATGGAGCCATTAGGAGACAGACGATGGGAAATACAAGATCCACAAGAGACGGTTGGGGAACTGAGATAATGGAATTCTGCCTCTGGAGAGCTCTTCTGGCTGTATAAGGAGGACTGAAAGGTGTCTGAAGAGAGGATGTGGGGACAGGTCGTCTAATTCCAGATCTTTGGTTTGCAATCCCCTCTCTCAAAATACTTTCCAGAGAAAGTTTTGATGTTACCCTGGGTCACAAAGGAGGCTTTGTGACTCAAGAGATGAGAGCATCTATAAAACAGACAGTATTTTAAGTATTTTACTAACATTTTTTTTCAAATGCAAATAAACATGTTCTGTTCTCCTGGAGGATCAGGATTGATGTCTGACCATCAGGGTCATTTACATGGATCGTTCTCTTGTCCCTACTCATTTCCTTTCAACTTTCCTTCATTTCACAACTGAAAGTCCACACCACCAGGCTCAGTGGGGAACGCAGGAAAAGAGTAAGCCCACAAGCCATGTGGGAACAGTGAACAGCAGGAGGAAATAGCCCTGGCACCATTTATAGCACTGCTGTGAAAGTGAAAGTGAACGTGAAGTCACTCAGTCGTGGCCGACTCTTTCCAATCCCATGGACGGTAACCTACCAGGCTCCACAGTCCATGGGATTTTCCAGGCAAGAATACTGGAGTGGGCTGCCATTTCCTTCTCCAGGGGATCTTCCCAACCCAGGGATCGAACCTGGGTTTCCTGCACTGCAGACAGACGCTTTACCATCTGAGCCACTAGGGAAGCCTACTAGGGAAGCACTGCTATAACAGGTGCTTAAAATCCTTTTGAGTCCCAAAGGCCTGAGATCAGGAAAGAAGAGACAAAGAAATGTTAGTGTGTGCTATGCATATGCTTCTACAGGGAAAAGAGTGGCCAAAGATCTAAGCAGAGTAGACACTAAGGATTAGCAAGAGAACGTATTAAGCTTTAACATTAGGAGAATTTTGGTGACCTTAGCAATAGTTTCAGTGAAGTTATAAGAGACTAGGAGCTTGATTATACCAAGATACAAGGCTTAAGTAGAAGCTAAGAAGTGAAGACCATGTTTGAGAATGAAAAAGCCTGTTGCAGTAGAAAGAGGATCAAGGAGGGTTATGGTGGGAGTCATAAGAAAAATGGTCAACATTCACGGACTGAGGAGGGAACATTAGAAGCTGTCAGGGAAGCATGGCTAATGGAGTGAGATTCCAGAGGAGGAGAAGAAAGGGTTCAGGTGAAGGATTGGTTTCAAGTCCTAAAGGAAGGAGGATGAAATGCTCTGAGAGTTGTGGCAGAGCCAGGAGAGAGCTGACCACTGCGGTTCCCTTGGCATCTCTATCAGAGCTCAGCCCACACTGGGTTTGGAGGGCACTGAGGTGTCTGGGCAGAGCTTTCTCTGTGAGTCTGGAATGCAGGATGGGACTTCCCTGGTAGTCCAGTGGTTAAGAATCTGCCTTCCTAGTGCAGGGCACACGGGTTTGATCCCTGGCAGGGGAACTAAGGCCCCATATGCTACAGGGCGACTAAGCATGCTACAACTACTGAGCCCACATGCTCTAGAGCCCAAGGCCACAAGAGAAGCCCCTGCACCGCCATGAAGACCCAGTACTTCTTTAACTTTTAAAAATAAAAAGGAGGTGTAGAATGGAGGAGACTCTGACAATGGGGTGTGGGTTTGGGAAAACAGGTGCTAGGAGCCAAGGCAGCAGGTAGATGGCAGCGGGGGAGAGCATATAATAAAGGGTGAGCTACGACGTCGGAAACTGATGGTTATTAAAGTAAAATCAAAGTCGCAGACCTGCCAAAGTCAGTTTTAGTCTTAATCCCTCAGGTGGCAGAACTTCTTAAGTAGCAACTCTCATGGACCTGTTGAGGTGGTGGTGTGGGCCTTTGTCTGGCTGAGTTAAAGAGCCAGACAGTACCCTGGGTGTGCAAGTCTACAGAGAGGGCTCTGATCTCTAGGTGGAGAGGCACCTCGAGGTATGGAAAGCTGAAGTGGAAAGGCCATGTCTGGTCCCAACAGGGACTGTCTTGCAGTGAACAGACAACAGGAGGTTAAAACTGGTAGGGGAAAGGGCAGATGAAGGTCAGAGAAGTTGAGGGGTGGAGGGAGTCAAGATTAAGTAGGTTGAAAGGATAAGGCGGCTTTGGAGATAAATATGATGGCTGGGGCGGGTCAGTAGGAGACCCCTCCCTCCCTAGAGGATACTTGTAGGAGAAAATGTGCTGCCGTCCAGAAGGCCCCATCGTTTGTGAATCTCATGTCTTCTGTGCCTCCTCGTGGTCATCCGTTTCCACGTCCTGCTCAGCTGCCAACTTCTCATCTTGCTGGCTTCTATCTGGATGCCTCACTGTAGTCGCTGAGGTCTCTCAAACTGTCCCTTTCCAAGTGACTGTGCTTCCCAACAGCCTCCTTCTTAAAGCAACCACACCGGGAAGACATGGAGTTGGTAGATAATCCTCCCGTATCCTGACCTGGTTTGGTAAAACGGTCACTTGGTGCTCCTTCTCTTTTTTCTCTGCCTTCCCAGAAGAACCCTGCTCCATCTCACTGAGTCAGGGTATACCTGTTGAAAGTTTGCATAGTGATAGCAGCAAAACATAGGTTCTAGATGATGTAGCTACTTAGTAGCTAAGCAGGGTGAGTTATTTAAATTACCAATCTTTGGTTAGCTATGTAGTCAAGTATGCAGGGTAGCCTCTGACCCTCATGGTAAGTGGCCGGCCAATGTTAGCTGTCTTTATTGTTAACGTGTCTTTTGTCAGAGTCCAGCTCCAGAAAGTCAGGAAGTACTGAAAGTAAACCAGGGTTCCAATGATCATAGCAAGATGCCAAGTTAGCTAGCTTTATGCTAAGAGATAGATCTCTTCTCAATATCCATTGCTTCCACTCTAGATAGACCCTTGCCAGGATCCTAGGACTCAAATGTTTTCCCCAGAGCCATAGGAAACCCAATGGACATCATTATGGGAAAAGAACGGGGTACNGACTCTGATGCTGGGAGGGATTGGGGGCAGGAGGAGAAGGGGACGACCGAGGATGAGATGCCTTGATGGCATCATTGACTCAATGAACGTGAGTCTGAGTGAACTCCAGGAGATGCGGATGGACAGGGAGGCCTGACGTGCTGCGAGTCATGGGGTCACAAAGAGTCAGACACGACTGAGCGACTGAACTGACTGAACTGAACTGAATACATATACACTATGTGATACGTACTACGTAATGTATAATATTATAAGTTATAATGTTATAAACACAGTAAATATAGACATAAATTTATTTACAGACATATATTTATAGACATATACATATATAAATATATAATTTTGTAGTACAAAATAAATTATATACTAAGTGATATGTACATAATGGATAATATTGTAAGTTATAATGTTATAAGCATAACAAATATAAATATATATACACATGCAAATATCTCTCAATGGCCGTCAGAACTCAGGTCAACTCCTGTGACCATGCTTTAGTCAAAGTCAGAGAACTTTGAGTCACTGTGTGATTTCTGGTTGACTCTCGGAAGCCACAAAGCTTCATTGTTGGCTATCATCTTGAAAACACTAGGAGCCTGGTCGGGAAGCCCGTGGATCAGGGGTTGGGGACCCTCACCCCAGCCCTGATATTCTCTGAGTTCCTTGCCTCTGAGCTTTTAGCAAGACGCCTGGCTGCTCCGACCATCACTCTGGGCCGTGCTTAGTTGCTCAGTCGAGTCCGACTCTTTGTGACCCCATGGATTGTAGCCCGCCAGGCTCCTCTGTCCATGGGATTCTCCAGGCAAGAACACTGGAGTAGGTTACCATGCCCTCCTCCAGGGGATCTTCCCCACCCAGGGATTGAACCCCTGGGTCTCCCACATTGCAGGCGGATTCTTGACCATCTGAGCCACCGGGGAAGCCCGTCCATCACTTGGCTACTGCGTAACTCCAGAGAAGAATTGGACCTCTGATGGCCCCCATCCCCTGTCTTGAACCAGGCTTGGTGCCGGCAGGCCCGGGGTGGATCATTCGAGAATTCCCATGCCTGCCCCTTGCTTGCTGGTTGCCAGGTGCTTGGCTAATGTCTTGGATTGTTTGCTTTGGGGCAGATGAGGCAGCTCCTTTTACTTGCCACCCGGGAATGGCGGGCTGGCCTCGCACGGGTTGTTTTGCTGTGTCCCTGGGGAGCGCGCCTCGCTCCTGTAAGAGTTGGTGGGGGGCCGCGGGGGCAGGCCTTCACTGCTCCATGTTCTCTTCCCGTTTAACAGCTTGAGTTGCAGGGTGCTAGGAGACACAACAGGTAAGCCACTTGCAGTGTTTTGGGACTTGAGCTAAATGTTCCAGACAAGCTTCCTTCTGACCTTTTAAAGACAGCCTTTGTGTTAACGTGGGTCTTGGTTAACTTTCTTTTGAAGTGCCCCCCAGCTTTATTTCAGGGGCGAGGAGTGGGGAAGGAGTGAGGTGAGGGACTGAGGCAGGACACGAGGCCGGGCCACTGTCCGCGCTCAGACTCTCCTGGAAAAGGGCGTCAGGTGCCTGGACGTGGGAAGGGAGAGATCCGGGTCGTCTGCTGTGATGTTGGCACCTCTGATGTCAGCATGGTAGAGGTCCTGCGCCTTTGACCCCTGGGTCAAAGAGTCTGTAACAGCCTGGAGTCTGTAACTCTCCTGTGGTTCCCAGGCTTGTTAGACTGGAACCCTCAAGCTTGATGAGGGAAGTTTTAAACCACCGTGTATGTGTGTGTGTGTTCATGCATCAGGTCTGACCAGGGGGCAGACATACTGCGGGGTACGGGAGATGTGGATCCAGTCCGTACCCCGGGGGCCTCGGTCAGCTGGACTTGTGCAGAGCGAGTCATCACCGCGTGAGGTGTGCCAGGGGAAATGCACATTCTCTGTGGGAGACAGAGAATTAAGGCCCAGGAGGAGGATGCATCCAGGGGGAGCCTTACGGGGACATGAGACCCGAGCAGGGGTGGGCAGGACCGATCTGACTCAGCAGGTAGTAGGGGTGGCGGGGGGCCCAGAAGGAGCTGCCGAGGCCCTGAGGGGTGACTGTGAGGTGTTTGCAGACCTGCATGCAGTTGGTTAATGCCTGAACCCACACGGGGAGGTGGGGAAAGACGGCCCTGGGCCAGAGGGCCCGGCCAGGTCTCCGGGGTGCTGCTAGAGATGAACTTGCCCTTCCTCCAGGAAGGGACTGGAGGGCACTCTGCTGTGCTCCATCACTCAGTCCTGTCCGACTCTGCGACCCCGTGGGCTGTAGCGCCAGGCTCCCCGTCCATGGGATTCTCCAGGCAAGGATACTGGAGTGGGTTGCCGTTTCCTTCTCCCATGGGCCAGTGGCAAAACCGGTCTCTTCCTCTCTCAGAGCCCCGCTGCCTCTCAAGTGTGGGATCGGTGATGCTCTCAAGTTACCCGAGCATGCGCCCTCCCCAGGGCCTGCTGGCGGGCCCCTGCCCTTGACCCGGGCGCAGGTCACCCGGCTGCAGGGAGCCGCCCGCCGACAGCTCCCTGCCCGCTCCCCAAGGGCCGCGCGGTCATCACAGGCAGCTGTTCAGTGGTAATTAGTCAACCCAAGCCTTGCAGGTTCCATGAATCGTTGTCTTATATTTTAATAAGTACAGAAAAGCAGAGTGCTGATATATTAAAAATTAATCCTCCTCAGAGGTTGCTCTGGTCAAGAGAAAGCACAGAGGCTGCGGTGCGGGGAAGGCTTGGGAGGCAGGCGGGGTACGGAGACGGAGCGGGGAGGCGACCCCCACGGCCGGGACCGCGGGGCCGCGCGGAGCCCCCGCCCGCTCGGTCGGAGTTTGGGAAGATGGCAGCGTTGCCCGAGGTCGCTGTTGACCCTCCCTTCCCCTTCCCATCCCCTCTGCTGATGACCTCGGGCGGCTGTGATGGTCGCAGGCACCCACTGTCCCGCAGCTCCACAGCCCAGGGGCCCCGGACCGAGGTGTCGGCCGCCTGGGTTCCTCTGCGGGCTGTGCAGGAGGCCCGGTCCACGCCTCAGCCTGGCTCCCGGTGTTTCCAGGAGCCCTTGCCTATCACCTTGCCCATCTGCCTGCACGTTCACTTGGCTTTCTCCCCACATGCAGCTCTGTGCCGCATCTCCCCTTTTCATAAGGACACTGGACATAGTGGATTGGGGGTCCACCCCGCCGTTACGACTTCATCATAGCTACTTACCTCTGCGGTGACCCCGTTTCCAATAAAGGTCCCATTCTGAGGTGCTAGGGGTTGGGACGCCCACGTACCAGTTTTGGGAGACGCGAGCCAGCCATTTCTTTGCCGCTCCCCGCTGGCCCCTTTCTGCCCTGATACCCTCTTGTTCTTCCCATCCCCCTGTTCCCTTGACCTTGTTTTCCAGTTCTCTGTTGCCCACTCTGCTACCTTAGGCCCTCGTGATTCACCTTGCTCTTTGGGTCACACGTGTGACCCTCGCAGAGGTGGATGGGTGGCTTGTGGTGTGCCAGCCCCGTTGGGACTTACTCCCTGTCCTCTGCAGAGTAACTATTGCGCCTGCGTGAGCTCGGAACATCTCACTGTGCAGCCACCGAATTCCTCTGCCCCTCTCGGACACAGCTTTTCCTCTGGATGGCTGAAGAAGTCCCCTGTCCAGGGTTCAGTTCCAGGCAGCGGGGTATGTAGGTGGGGACAGGAAAAAAACACGGTGTCTATATGAGCCTCTATATCAAGAGAGCATTTCCTTCTATTGATCAGAAAGTATTCCAGCACAGGGCAGGGACATCCCCTGAATGAGCCTTATCATTTAAAGCATTTCCTCCTCCAAGGCAGTCAATTTAGGCCAAATGCAGAGCTAGCCACAGTGTTGAAATTCAACCAGAGGGGCATGTTGGCTCTCGAAGCATTCTGGGCCATGACGTCTGTATTGCAGCAGAGGCNAATTATAAGTATACATAAATCGCCTCCCTCTTAAGCCTCCCTCCCACCCTCACCCACCCACATCCTCATTCTAGAATTTAAGAATCAAATCTCAATAAATGGCGCAAGCACCTAGGTTGTGATCCAGCCCACTGGGAGGCCTGCCCTCGTGGTGATATTCTATGTAATTCTTTTCTTCTCCCTTCTCATTCCCAGAGACTGTTTCAGTTTTTACTCTAGTCATCCAGGCACCCCTCACTGATTGATGAGGTCCCTGCAAGGTGAGGTCCTGATTTGATCCTAGTACTGAATAATAGATGGCACTCTTGTGGCTTAGTATGCCCATTTTTTCCCCTTATATTCACTAAAATCACTATTAAGTCCTTGAATTAAATTATTACTTTAGGATACACTCTCTTCCCGTTGCTGTGATTTCTCTGTGGGGTTGCACCGGCATCTTGACAGCACTGTTTTTTAAACTCTTGGCTGTAATCCATAGTAAGAAATAAATCACATCGCAACCCAGTACTCACGTATATACACGTATATAAAACAAAAACTAGATTCACAAGGTAATACTTTACCTGGGTGTGACATACACTATTTTCTGTTCTACTTTTTAATGCTTATTGTGATCCACTAAATTGATTTTATGACCCAGTAATAAGTTGCTACCTGCAATCGGGATACTAATCCTTTACCGAATATTCTGGCTGAATATCAAAAACCTGGCTTTCTGTTTTGCTTGCAACTCCAGCTCCTGGCACCCTCTTGTGACACATGACCCCAGGAGGCCCAGGCCCCCATAGTGAGCAGCCTCCTGGGGAGGAGGAGGGGGCTTCCTGGACACTGAGACGGTTGTAGCCCTAAGGCTGCTGGAATCAAGGTGAAGTTAAGCAGGATCCACACAATGGAGACCTTCCCAGATGCTCCTCCGTACTCCACACTGGAGTGCTTTGGGAAGCCCACCCTCCTGACTTCCTTTTGACACCATTCTGACCCCATTTGAACCAAAAGCAAGCTTTGGTGCCTGCAGAGGGGACGTTTGCCTGTGTGGTATTCACAGGAACAAGTGCTGGTCACTCAGTCGTGTCTGACTCTCTGTGACTCCATAGACTGCAGCCTGGCAGGCTCCTCTGTCCATGGAATTCTCCAGACAAGAATACTGGCGTAGGTAGCCATTTCTTTCTCCAGGGGATCTTCCCCACCCAGGGATGGAACCTGGATCTACTGCATTCCAAGCAGATTCTTGACTGTCTGAGCCACCAGGGAAGCCCTCTAGAAAGATCTCTCCACAAATGCCAAGATGCCACTGTTTGAGTTTTACTCCTTTGGTTTATGCAAGTGTGGCTAAATTGGGCTTCTGGGGCTCTTTCCTTCCAGTCTGGCCTTACCTGTAGCTTCCAGAAGTTGCTTCTCCTTTTTAAAAGGAAGCCTTGACAGGTATACACCACTATGTATAAAATAGATAACTAGTGAGAACCCACTGTGTAACACAGGGGACTCTACTCAGTGCTCTGTGGTGACCTAAAAGAAAAGAAAATCCAAAAAGAGAGGGGATATATGTGTACATGGGCTTCCCTGGTAGCTCAGCTGGTAAAGAATCTGCCTGCAATGCGGGAGACCTGGGTTTGATCCCTGGGTTGAGAAGATCCCCTGGAGGAGGGAGCTGCTATCCACTGCAGTATTCTGAATTCCATGGACAAAGGGCCCTGATGGGCAACAGTCCATAGGGTTGCAAAGAGTCGGACATGACTGAGTGACTTACACTTTCTTATGTAGGCATATAACTAATTCTCTTTGCTATACAGCAGAAACTAACACAATTTTGTAAAGCCACTATACTTCAATAAAAATTAATTAAGATTAAAAAAATAAACAAAGAAGATTTCCCCCAAAACAAATAAAGGGATGCCTAGAGCAGTTATTGTGACTCTTCCCTGTGATATGGACCCCTTTAGCATGGTGATTTTTATTTAGGAGCTGCTTGGAGTCAAAATCAGGCTGCCGTCTGAATCAGCATCCCCAGGAACTTGGTGAGAATTGTCACTGAGGCCATCCCCCAGATGCTGGGCCCCTCCAATAAGACTGGCCATAGGTGGGCGGGGTTGCAGGATGTACACGTGAGGCCCACGCACCTTCCTCCGAATGATGTTTTAAATGCATGAAGTAAAATATATAGGATTACAAAGGAAGCTAATTATTTATATGTATGTCTTCAAATTTGTAACGCAGTATTAATAATACTTTTGATTAACCCGTTAAAATCTAAAGGCATTTAAAAGAGTGATAAGTAGAAACACCATTTCGAGGTATCTGCAGAAAGTGTCAAATGATGAAAAAGCTAATTTCCACTCGTAGGAGAGTCAAGGCACCACTAATACTGCCGGGGTTTGTCCATGTTCATAACTGAAGCAAACGCTAGATTGCAGTTAGAAGTTATTGAAATTAAAGCTATGACTTTTCCCCACACAAGTTCAGGGGTCCCTGGAATGCTGTTCATGGACCCCACTTCAAGAGCCTGTGGTCTAGGGAGCTGTCTACTACCGCTAGCATTTCCTTTCCTGTTTCACCCTTCCAGATTCCAAGCTGGATTTGCTGAGCCCAGCTCCACAAATTTTGCATATCCTGCATTCCGCCCCCCTATGGCCGGCCTAGCTTTAGTGACAATGCTCACCAAGTTCCCAGGGACATTGTATCAAAGGGCAACCTGACCTTGACTCCAAGCATTTCCTAAATCAATTATTCTTTCCCAGGAATTTTGTCCAGAGACTATAATTATCTCCGTGTATTAATAATGTGAAGGAGAACTTGTTCCTATTTAAAGCAGAGCCTTTTTCATTATCTGACCCTGTCTATGAATAATATCTTGAGTCGCAAACCTTGACTCCGAAAGATAGATTCCTACTCTGCAAGTGGGAGCCTACCAAGCTCAGTGCAGGAGACGGTTAGCAGCACAGTCCTGATTCACCACCACTGACCAAGGAGGAACCAGCCCTTTGCCCAGATGGTGCAAACGAGAACGCTTTTCGCATCAAGCCAGTCGCTTAGTGACATGTCAGAGTGAAAAAGACAACCATGTCTTAGAGATACTATGGCAAATACGAGTGTGTGTGCTTTGCTTCAAAACAATCAATTTCAAATATTTTTAAAATAGGTATTCATGACATAACAAAAAAAGGAATTCACAAATATATTCACAGATTCACAAATATATAGAACAAACTAGTGGTCACCAGTAGGGAGAGGGAAGTGGAGAGGGATAGTATAGGGGTAGGAGGTTAAGAGGTACAAACTACAATGTATAAAATAAGTTACAAGGACATATTGTACAACATAGGGAGTGTAGTCAATATTTTATAAGAAATATAGTATAATTATTATTGTAATATAATAATTATTATACTATAATATTATTATATAACCATAACAAACCATAACTATTATAATAACTGTAATATAATAACTATAAATAAATAATAACTATAATTTCCGTGATGGCTCAACACAAGCTTCCCTTGTGGTTCAGCTGGTAAAGAATCCACCTGCAATGCAAGAGACCTGGGTTCAATCCCTAGGTTGGGAAGATCCCCTGGAGAAGGGAAAGGTTACCCACTCCAGTATTCTGGCCTGGAGAATTCCAAGGACTGTATAGTCCATGGGGTGGCAAAGAGTCAGACACGACTGAGCAACTTTCACTCACCACTCACTGCCTGATGGCTCAGATGGTAGAGAATCTACCCACAATGCAGGAGACGCGAGTTTAATCCCTGGGTTGGGAAGATCCCCTGGAGAAGAGAATGGCTACCCACTCCAGTGTTCTTACCTGGAGAATTCCATGGACAGAGGAGTTTGGCAGGCTACAGTTCATGGGATCGCAAAGAGTCAGACTTGACTAAGTGACTAACACTTTCACTCTTCACTGTAAATGGAGTACAACCATTAAACATTTGGAATCACTATATCGTTCACTTCTAACATATAACATTGTACAACTACACTTCAATTTTAAAAAAATCTTTGCTAAAAATAGATATATGTGTAAACTAAAAATTTTACAACCAAATGAATAAATCAAGTTTATGGGCTGCTGGAGTGCAACTTTTTGACCTTCCAACAGCAGCTCTGAAGCCACCATGAGGAGTCCTTTTGAAAGACACCAGCATCATCTTCACAGGCTTCTGAGATGCCCAGTCCCTAATCTTGAGATGTCCCTAATCCCTGGGGGGCTACCCGAACAGGTACCTTCAGGGACAAGAGGAGAGATGGGTTGGCCTTGGTTCTGAGGAGTGGTTAGGAATTGAGCCATAAGAAGGATCACAACAATTTAAGGGTCTCTGGTAGCTCCGCTGGTAAAGATTCTGCCTCCAAAGCAGGAGACCCCAGTTCAATCCCTGGGTTGAGAAGATCCCCTAGAGAAGATAATGGCTACCCACTCCAGTATTCTGGCCTGGAGAATTCCTTGGACAGAGGAGCCTGGCGGGATACAGTCCATGGGGTCACAAAGAGTCAGACACAACTGAGCGACTTTCACTTTCAACAACTGAAGATCCCAGTGAAGGAGTTTTTAAAAATCCAATTTTCAGCAAGGTAACTATGGCAAAATACTTAAGAGGGAAAAATGCAGGGTTAGTATAAATCACCCAGAGAAATCCTGGCCATGACTTAAGGAAAATTAGCAATCTATCCTGAAGATTTTAGGATAAATAAGGACGATGACTCCCATATCCTCTTATACCCCATTTTTTTGCCCCTGTGAAGAGAAAACCTTGGGCTGAGAAGTTTGGAATATTGCTCAAAGAACAGGTTTTCGGTCTTAGGTTCCTTCTCCAGCTCTCTGACACAAGCCCCTCACCCCGCCTCTGGGTCTGATCCAAGAGAGGGGCCTGAGGCCTCTGGGAAGATTGGTTGGGTTAAGGATGACAGTTGACATGTGGGAGGGGCCTGAGGAACACTCAGGAAGAGGAAGAACAAATGGGGAAGAGAAAATAAGCAGGGAATGCGCCATGGTGTAGATGGGATATAAAGGGCTGAGAGGCTTAGGAAACCGCGCTGAGCTCATCTGCTTTTCCCACCAAGCCCAAGTGACTGAGGGACATTGCAGTTGTCCAGTCTGACTAAACACCCACCACCCCCTCTCTCCTAGTCAAGCTGGCCCAGACATGTGGACAAGATGACAGAATGCAATCTGCACTCAGAAATATGCAACAAGCAGGCTGGGTCAAGTTGCTATCGCAACAGCAAGGCTACTTGAAATCCATGGGGGCTACTTGGTTGTGGAGGATGGAAGCCTCCCCACCTGAGGGAGAAAGGGTGTTCTTCGTACTAAAAACTGCCTGATGGGGATTGCAGAGAAGAAAGACCTGGAGCAACCACAAGGCACATCTATGTACAAGGAGTGAGCTGTGGTCCTCATGAGTCATGCCCATGAGCAGACATGCCTTTTCCATGGAGGAGGCCTCCATGGATGCCTCATCCCACTTAACCACAAAACGATTCCTCTAACCAATGTGCACAGCCAGACACATCACACATCACACCAGCATGTGAGTAAAAGGAGGAATAAGGGGACTTTCCTGGTGGTCCAGTGGCTGAAACTCTGCACTCCCAATGCAGGGGGTCCAAGTTCAATCCGTAGTCAGGGATCCCACACACCCATAACTAAAGATCCAGCATTCCACAAGGAAGATCAAAGATCCTGCCTGCCTCAACTCAGACTTCGTGCAGCCAAAGAAACAAATAAATTTTTTTTTTTAAGGAGAAGCTAGAACCAGGGCTCTGACAAGACCACCATGTCTGTTCCACTGCTTCTGGTACAGAATGTGCCGAGCCCAACAAGAGGCCAGTCTTAGAAATCTAATGACCTGAGGAATGTCTTCTCCCCCTCCTTGGTACCTCATATATGAGGGTCTGGGGAAGAAGTGGTCATCAGAAAATTCCTGTACTTCCTTCTTCTTATGCAGTCAATGCAGAATCTTTCAAAATGGTTTACGTTCTCATTCTATAAAAATGTGAAGCAAGTACCTCTTCCTTAGGCAGGAAGACCAGTGGTGTGTGGTGAACATGGTGATTGATGAACATGGGAAGTGGCTCCCTGGCCAACTCAGGAGGGCCTCCCAGAATGTCTGCCTCAGTGGGTCACTGTGCTCCAGGGCTTGGTTGTCAGCTTCACAGGTTCAGGAACTCAGTACAGTCACCCTCTGCACCCACAGATGCATGACAGTCATAGGCAGAGAAGCTGATCAGAGACCATGGGACAATGAATTAAAGTAATTACCCAAGTGGTAACGTGGAATGACAGAAAGGAATATTTTGAACCCAGACATCTTGCATGGTGGGCTATGATTAAATGAGCGGACAAACACGTAAGTGCTTAGAATAGTACAGAACACTGTAGAAGTCTTGTCATATTATGATTAAACTTGTGCAGTCGTACAGGTTGGGCACTGCACAATTTCCAAAGCTACCATTCACAAAGACCCCGGTGTGAATGGTGCTCCCACAGTTGTGTAGTGTGTCATCTGTATAACTATACATGGTTATATTGAAATATTCATCCCCATGCAGGGTTATTATAAACTTATAGTTAGATGCATGCGAAGTACATTTTACACAGAAGACACTGTAAGTCATAGCTGCTGGCATTATTTGCACTGGGAGATTTATTCAGTAGTTAGCAATGATATTTGCATAGGTGCTTCTTCCTGCTGGTTAGATTTCTTAGGGGCTAAACTTCATTACAAAGCTGTTGAGGAATTTTAGATCAGTGAAAGGAAGTTGAATGTCACCTCAAGGTTCTTTTCATTCCGTAAGTATAGAGGGGTCCAGCTTCCAGGAGCCTCACTCTTTGGATACTGAGATTCATCATTTGGAAAGGGAACCTTCCTCCCTGGGCCATAGAAATACTGATTTTTTTTTTTTTCTTTTGCCTCTCTACCTACATTATCTCTTGGGCCTACTTTTTTCTTTGACACTTTATTTTTTTAATTGAAGGATAATTTGTTTCCAGAATTGTGTGGTTTTCTGTCAAACATCAACAAGAATCAGCCATAGGTACACCCATGCCCCCTCCCTCCCGAACATGGCTTATTCTTTATTCTTCAGCTCACCTCTTTTTTGGGGTCTCCATCATTTGCCAGGAACCTCTCTCTCGACATTACCTCTTGGGCCTGCTACAATTAATTAGATGACTGCATCTCTTCCATCAGTTAATCTTTAAATTGGTCTCTTCCTAATGAAATTTTAGGGAAGCCCCATAGGCTCCTTGATGAAATTTGGAAGGCCCCTTAGTCTCATCAGCCGCATTTTTAGAAATTATTAGCTTCCAGCAACATTACAGCTGAAAGCATCCACTGGGTATGAAACTGAAATACCCCATCTCTCTGAGTTCCTCCTCCGGTGCTATTAGACATTTTCCCTACATTCTAAGAAATGTGTGCATCCTCTTTCCTGTTCTGCCTTTGGCATGCAGTGTTATTTCATAAACAAAACCTCAATATTAGCCATGTTTTAATAGCAAGTTAGTCCAACAAAATAGCACTTAGCCCAGTGTGTTATACTCCTCCAGTGACATGCTAGAAGCAGCTTAAAAGCTCAACCAGCAGACATGATGTAGCTAAGACATGGGGACTGTGAAGGCCTGGGAGGAACATGAAACAAAAACACAGAAATGAAATAAACTACAATACTCGAGGTGGAAGTATCTTAGGGGATTGTCTGGTCTGATCTTTTCACGGTACAATCGTGAAAACTGAGACCCAGAGTGGGACCACGATGTGCCTCAGGCTAATTAATTCACCTCCTCTATCAGTTAGGGTCCAGCTCTGGCAAAGCAGGCATTGCCTCTGGCCTTTCGGGCCCCGGAAAGACGGACTCACACAGCAGGGGTGATCGATTGCTGCTGGGAGGACATCTCCTAGCAGCTCACAGAAGGTCAGATCAGAGACATCCATCCCCAGATCCTGGACTGAAAGCATCCTGCTGAAGGGAAGGAAGGTGCCTCCTCAGAGCAAACATTTAGCATTCATCCGTTCCCCCCCAGCACAGGGAGGTGTGAAGTGACATCCCCAAAGGGAGAATTCAAAAGGGACAGGCGGCTAGGCACTCCTGTACAACTGGCTTCACTGCAAAACAGACAACATGGCGGCCACGCCCCGGTCGGAAGAGCCTTGGGAAAGTCGCCAACAGCAGCTGCGACACGATCCCCCGCCCTCCATGGAGTCAGTAGACTGATGCCAGCGGGATGGTGGGACTGAGATGTGCTGCTGGAGCCAGCTAGTCCCAGTGCCTCCTCTGACATATGTGCACGCCGCGTCCCAGGGTCAAGGAGGGTCGTACCCGGGTTCACACAGAGGGACAGGCTGCAGAACAGAGCCGTCCTAACGCCAGCACAGCACTCCATCCTGGGGTTCCTCTTTTGCTGGGTTTAGGGAAAGTGAGTGGTAGCAACTAACAAATAGACAGCGGCATAAAAGAGGACATCCGGACATTCCTGGTGGTTCAGTGATCGGGACTTCCTTCCGGTTCAGGGGGTTGGGCTGAATTCCTGGTCGGGAAGCTAGGATCCCACATGCCTTGTGGCTAGAAAGACAAAACACGAATCGGGGGCAGTGTTGTGGCAAATTCATTTTGAAGATCAGTCAGTCAGTCAGTTCAGTGGCTCAGTCGTGTCCGACTCTTTGCGACCCCATGAATCGCAGCTCGCCAGGCCTCCCTGTCCATCACCAACTCCCGGATTTCCCACAAACACGTCGATCGAGTCGGTGATGCCATCCAGCCATTTCATCCTCTGTCGTCCCCTTCTCCTCCTGCCCCTAATCCCTCCCAGCATCAGAGTCTTTTCCAATGAGTCAACTCTTCCCATGAGGTGGCCAAAGTACTGGAGTTTCAGCTTTAGCATCATTCCTTCCAAAGAACACCCAGGACTGATCTTCTTTACAATGGATGGGTTGGATCTCCCTGCAGTCCAAGGGACTCTCAAGAGTCTTCTCCAACACCACAGTTCAAAAGGAGCAATTCTTCAGTGCTCAGCTTTCTTCACAGTCCAACTCTCACATCCATACATGACCACAGGAAAAACCATAGCCTTGACTAGACGGACCTTTGTTGGCAAAGTAATGTCTCTGCTTTTCAATGTGCTGTCTATGTTGATTATA
>SJYV01039230.1:18345-34264 GCA_006410875.1 Neotragus pygmaeus | reverse complement strand
CTCAAGAGGCTTTTTAGTTCTTCTTCACTTTCTGCCATAAGGGTGGAAGATGACATCAATTTACACAATTAACTCCAGCAAGTGAATCACATTCCCTCTTGCTGCTGCTAAGTTGCTGCTAAGTCACTTCAGTCGTGTCCGACTCTGTGCGACCCCATAGACGGCAGCCCACCAGGCTCCCCCATTTCTGGGATTCACTAGGCAAGAATACTGGAGTGGGTTGCCATTTCCTTCTCCAATGCATGAAAGTGAAAAGTCAAAGTGCAATCGCTCAGTCGTGTCCAACTCTTAGCGACCCCATGGACTGCAGCCTATGAGGCTCTTCCATCCATGGGATTTTCCAGGCGAGAGTGCTGGAGTGGGGTGCCATTGCCTTCTCCAGTTCTCTTAGACATCATCATTTATTCCCCAAGTGGCTTCATCTGGCTTTATTTGTTGTCATTGTTGCTGCTGTTGTTGCTCAGTCATTAAGTTGAGTCTGGTTCTTTGCGACCCCATGGACTGCAACTCACCAGGCTTCCCTGTCCTTCACTATCTCCTGAAGTTTACTCAGATTTATGTCCATTGAGTCAGTGGTGCCATCCAACCATCTCATCCTCTGTTGCCCTCTTCTCATCCTGCCTTCAATCTTTCCCAGCATCAGGGTCTTTTCCAACGAGCTGGTTCTTTCCTTCAGGTGGACAAAGTATTGGAGCTTCAGCTTCAGCATCAGTCCCTCCAATGCATATTCAGGGTTGATTTCCTTTAGGATTAGACTGGTTTGATCTACTTGCAGTCCAAGGGACCCTCAAGAGTCCCACAGTCTGAAAGCATCAGTTCTTTGGTGCTTAGCCTTCTTTATGGTCCAACTCTATCTTTCTCTCAAAGTTGCTCAGTCAAGTCTGAATCTTTTTGACCTCATGGACTGTAGCCCGCCAGGCTCCTCTGTCCATGAAGCTCTCCTGGCAGGAATACTGAAGTGGGTAGCCATTCCCTTCTCCAGGGAACCTACCTGACCCAGAGATCAAACCCATGTCCCACATTACAGGCAGATTCCTTTACTGTCTGAGCCACCAGGGAAGCCCATGGTCCAACTCTGTGGTCTCAGGCACATTGAGACCTCCATTTCTGTGCCTCCTTCTGTGCCTCCATTTCTTCATCTGTAAAATGGGCCTAATAATAGGACCTACATTGTTAGTGGTGGTCTGGGTGACACGTGAAACACTTAGCACAACACCTGTGGTTACAATAAGGGGAGTTACTTCATCACTCTACCCCATAAAAGGACCGCTTTTTCCACCCCTGCAGGCTTCCTGGCATAGGAAGGTTTCCATTTCTCCACTGGGTCTACATGATCTGCTACCTTCTCAGTATGATATCTATGCATCTCTGCTTTTACCAAAAGAGAGCCAGCTCACCCCCAAGTCCCAGAGGAGTATTTCCCATCTGGAATGTCTTATGAGAGTTATAAATTCTTGAAATGTTTTTGTTCATCTTATAATAATAGATTTAGGAAAATCGGCCTCATCCCTAGAGGAAAGAGAGATATCCCCAAAGTACCTGACTCTCACCTCTGCAGAAAGTTCCTCTCTTTCTGATTTTCATCTGTTTCTGTCATTCAGGATGAGAGAGGCACCAGGGACTAAATTAGAACTGGAAGGAAGGTAATGAGAAGAAGGTCCAGAATGAATGACAGATGGTGAAAAGGGGCAGATCTCCCTCTATCCTTTGGGAACCAACTCTACTGTGAAGGATTTAGGGAAATCCAGAGGCCCCTGGGAAGATGAGCAGCAAGGGGGAGGGTGGGATCAGGTTCCTATAGATGAGAATTGAAGTTTTCCCATCAGCTTCCAAGAAAAACAGAAGAGAAAACTGTTTTCTAACCCTGTGTTATCTTTGCCCAAAATCCTTCTGACAGGCCAGCACTGCCTCCCTGCAGGTCAGCCTGACACCTTCCCCTTCCAACTGTGTAGGGTCCCTGTATTACCAGGGCCCATGACCAGTGTGGTGCTAGTGGTAAAGAACCTGCTTGTCAGTGCAGGAGACATAAGAGATGCAGGTTCAGTCCCTAGGTCAAAAAGATGCCCTGGAGGAGGGTATGGCAACCCACTCCAGTATTCTTGCCTGGAGAATCCCCATGGACAAAGAAGCCTAGAAGGGTCCATAGGGTCACAAAGAGTTGGACATGACTGAAGGGACTTAAGACGCGTGCACATGACCAATACCACCCTGGGAAGTCTTTCCCAGTCAATCAGCAGAGGTGGCTGGCAACCTGAGCGTGCTTCTGGTGGCTTCCAAGGANAGCCTAGAAGGGTCCATAGGGTCACAAAGAGTTGGACATGACTGAAGGGACTTAAGACGCGTGCACATGACCAATACCACCCTGGGAAGTCTTTCCCAGTCAATCAGCAGAGGTGGCTGGCAACCTGAGCGTGCTTCTGGTGGCTTCCAAGGACAGCAGAGGAAAGGAGATAATGACTCTGATCGGGTTGGCACACGCCTTGATGCACTATTGAGAGAGCTTCCAGACTGCCTGGAGGGTCAGTGGGAACGGTCTTCCTTTGCCCAGAAATAGGTCACACAGCCCATGGTTGGGGGAACTTGAAACACTTGGCCTTAACCCTAGTGTGCAAGAAAGAAATATAATTAATCCCAGAGGGAACATCGAGAAAGTGTTTCTTCTGAGAAGGTCCAAGCACCCCCGTCTACAGATGAGAGACCTGAGGCCCAGGGAGATTAAGGACTTGTCCCGAGTGGTGGGCTCGTCCACAGCGGGAGGAGGAGCAGAGCCAGGGCCTCTTTCAGGCCCTTTCCTCCATTCACTCCCAACCTCCATCCTGGGGAGCCCAGAGTCTTCCCCAGAGCCCGCTTCCCCCTGGAGTCTGCACTCTGTGCCTTTTCAGACGCCCCCCTGCCCCTCCTGTCTCTTCTATCTCCTGAGTCATCATCTTTCGGGACCTATGCATGCTCAGTCGCTCAGTCCCGTCCGACTCTGTGACCCCACGGACTGNTTCCCCAGAGCCCGCTTCCCCCTGGAGTCTGCACTCTGTGCCTTTTCAGACGCCCCCCTGCCCCTCCTGTCTCTTCTATCTCCTGAGTCATCATCTTTCGGGACCTATGCATGCTCAGTCGCTCAGTCCCGTCCGACTCTGTGACCCCACGGACTGTAGCCTGCCAGGCTCCTCTGTCCATGGGATTCTCCAAGCAAGAACCCTGAAGCGGGTTGCCATTTCCTCCTCCAGAGGATTTTCCTGACCCAGTGATCTAACCCGAGTCTCTTATTTCTCCTGCATCAGCAGGCATTTCTCCTGCATCAGCCAGCAGGTTTCCTGCATTGCAGGTGGATTCTTTACCCCTGAGCCACCGGAGAAGCCCCCCTCTTTCAGAGAGTCTCCTCTAAATCACCAGCCCTGCTCTTATAATTTTTCTTCCATTAATCAGCACTTTATCATTATAGTAAAGAAATGGGATGATTGGATATGCTTATTTGTACAGTTCTATTTAAGTTTCTATTAAGAAATTAATGTATTAAAATATTTGAGAAGGTACAACGAATACTATTGAAACTGTGGTACCAAGTTAAGAAATAAAATACTATAAATATAGTCAAAGTCTCCTGTATTCACCTCCCTAGGCACATTCCCCCTCTCCATCCTCCAGACCTAANCACGTACGGAATGCCGGATGTGCAAACAGGGGCTGTTGACCCTGATGACCCCTTGCCTCTGCCAGTGCTAGTTCCCCCAGGAGAGTCTTTTATCCCTCCCCTCCCACACATCCCACCAACACACACACACACTCACCATTGCCCTCTCTCTCTCTCTCTCTTTAGTCGCTAAGTCATGTCTGACTCTTGCGACACCGTGGACTGTAGCCCGCCAGGCTCCTCTGTCCATGGAATTCTCCAGGCAAGAATATTGGAGTGCATTGTCATTCCCTCCTCCGCACCATCCCCCTGCCTCTAAGATAAAATCTACTCATCCTTCCAGGCTCTCATGGAAGACTGCTACTCTACAAAAGTGCAGAGTATTTCCCTGGCCCCTGGGTAGAAATAATCTCCCGCTGTCTTCTCAAAACAATTTAGTTTTCCTTTTGAGCCAGCATTGATCACACTTTATCCTGTATTACATCAAGTCCCCAACACTAATAATAATTAGCATTGATTGATCGTTTGGGCTAATCACTTACCGTATATTATTTCAAAATTCTCAAAAGGACCCTGTGAAGCAGGTGAGTTTTTCCCTATCTCACGGAGGAGGAAGTAATTGCAGGTAGTTTAATGATATGCCTGAAGTCACACAGCCAGTAACTGGAGGCCTCGCGCCAGAGGATGCTGGCCCCAGAGCCCACACATTTTGTCACCTCCACAGGTGCCCAGGAGGTCATGGGTGAGAGTTCACCTGCGATGTTTCTGTGCATTTCTCCGCCTTCAGTGCAAAGCGAGGTGCATGGGGCAGGTCACTGACCCTGTTCAGTATTGATCGACAGATCCGTTGGTGACAGAGGACCAGGGAGGTAGAGCAAAGAGAAGAGAAGACCACCTGCTGGGGAGACAACAGCAGAGATTCCAGGGTCCTCTTAAATCATATGCCTTCCTTCTTGCCACACCTCAGCTGTCTCCACTGAAATATACTTTTTCCGCCCATATTCATTTTCTAGGGCTGTTGTAACAAAGTACTGCAACTGTTGTTTAGTAGCTAAGTCACGTCAGACTCTTTGCAACCCCATGTCCATGGTATTTCTCAGGCAAGAACACTGGAGTGGGTTGCCATTTCTTTCTCCAGGGGATCTTCCCAACCCAGGGATTGAACCCATGTCTCCTGCATTAGCAGGAGGATGTTTTACCACTGAGCCACCAGGGAAGCCCAAAGTATCACAAACTGGATGACTTGAAACAAGAGAAGTGTATTCACACACAGTTCTGAAGATCAGAAGTCTGAAATGAAGAGGCTGCCAGGGTCACACTCCCTCTGAAACCTCTAGGGTAGGATCCTTCCTGCCTCTCCCCGCTTCTGGTGGCTCCAGGTTTTCCTTGGCTCGTGGCAGCATCATTCCAATTTCTGCCTTCATCTTCATGTGGCTTTCTCCTCTCTGTCTCTTTGTTTTCTCCCCTTCTTATAAAGGACACTGGTCATATCGGATCAGGGTACACCCTAATGCCTTCATCTTAACGTGATTACCTCTGCAAAGACCCTATTCCCAGTAAAGCCACAGAACCCCAAGGGTTATAACTTAATATATCGTTTGGGAGGACTTAATTCAACCCGTGTGTGTGTGCGTGATCAGTCACTTAGCCGTGTCCAACGCTTTGCAACCCCATGAACTCTAGCTGCCAGGCTCCTCTGTCCATGGGATTCTCCAGGCAAGAATACTAGAGTGGGTTGCCATTCCATCCACCAAGGGATCTTTCTGACTGAGGGATCGAACCAGCATCTCCTGTGTCTCCCGCGTCATAGGGGGATTCTTTACCCACTGGACCACTGGGGAAAGCCCATAAGTCATCTATTTATCAGACGATAACACTGAAGAATAGAGGTCTTTAATAGCACCGAGGACCCTGTAATCATCCACTACTGAAATTAAAGCCCCTGGGTTTGTGACCGGCTCGAAGAAGCACTGCTTTCTGGGTCAGCATTGCCGTATGATGAATCCCTGGTTCTTCAAGATATTTAACTCATGTCATTTTGCGACATGCGAACTGACAGCTGGGGAGGAAGACAGAGCGCGAACAAGGAGAGAGGAGCGTGTGAAGGAGCCTCGGGCTGGGGTGCTGCCAGGGGGAGTCGTGGCCGTGACAGCCCAGGGGCCCTGGGCCTCCTTTTCCCCAGTCATGTCTAGTGTGGGGTTATCTGATGGTGACCCTCTCCAAGCAGGGAAACCATGTTTCCCAAAGTGAGCCTTACCCACCCTGCGTTACCTGTCCCTTCCCCCACGGACTGCCTGTCCACCTGTCCATTGAATCAGGAAACTAAGAACGCGTGATTTAAAGCTACATAGCTCTGTGCCTCCCTGTCTTGACCCTGGGTATCTCCAGGTGTGCCTGGTGGAGTCCTGGCTGCCCTCTCTGAACACTCAGGCAGCTCTAGCTGCTGCAGAGACCTTAAAGGGCTTGCTTCTCTGTCAGAGGGTCCTGGCTGCTGTGTCTGGACTTCTCCACAGAATCTAGAAACCTCAGGGCCTTCTCATTTGAAATGAGAGAAGGACTCTGGATGGAACAGGACTGACTATTGAATAGGAACTTTGCTGGAAAATGCTGTTAAATAACAAGCCAGTGTCATGTTTATGACTGTTGAATCCATTTTACAGATGAGGAAACTGAGGCCAGGGACATCAAGGTACCTCACTTACCCTGAACAGCTGGTAAGTGGTGGAGCTGGGTCTGTCATGCAAGCATCCGGCCCTTGTTCGTAGGGTACTGTGTCTGGACCCTCATGCCAGCCTTCACCACCAGCCGGAGCAGGCTTGCTACATCCGGTCCTTGTTCTCGGTGTATTGGCAGTTCCCATTTTCTCTGCTTCTGCCATTTCAGGTGAGAGGGTGTAAGCACTGCTCAGCAAGCTGGCAGGAAATAGCTCTTGGCCTCTCTCCCAGGCCAGTTATGATTTATGTATCACACGGGGTGCTGAAGTCACGAGGCCACACTTCCCCAGCTCTCACTTAGTGTCTCCTTTGCTGACCCCACCAGCGTCCTGGGACCAGCGCAAACTCCGGCTTGCTCATCTCAGGCATAGGAAGACAGTGAAGGTCGGGGTTATCCCCGGGCCCCTGGCTCCCCCTGCCTCTCCCCTCCTTTCTCCAAACCTTCCTGTGACCAGACAGAGCTTGGCGTGAAGCAGGGAAGGCCCAGCATGGCCTGGAGGCAGGCACCGGCACTGGGCTCGGCTGACACCCACTCAGGGTCTGGGGCTCGTGGACCGGCTGGCAGGTGTGGGGTGGGAGGACAGAGGGCAGTTCCGTGTGCCCTGCACGATGGACTGAGGGCCCACCCCCCAGCCTGCTGCTCTCCCTTCACCCCTCCCCTCCTTACTCTGTCATCTCTTTCTCCTTTATTGTCCCCATCCCTGTGTCCACTCTTCTTTTCTCATCTTGCCATAATTTCTACCCCTGCCAAGAAAAGTCTGCCCCTGCCATTTTGCCTCTTTATCTCTCTCCCTAACTTTCTTTCTTCCTAAAAAAAAAAAAAAACCTGGATCCCTGAGCACGAGGACTGGGTTGAGAACTAGAACATACCCCAACCCTGCCCCAAGCAGGATCCGTCCAGAATCAAGTCAAAGCAGGAACCCATGGTGCATGCACACCCCAGGAGACCTGGCTCTGCTCTGTTTCTGCCGCCGAAGCTAGGGACCTGCCTCGGGCATGTCTTCCTTTTTCGTTTCCCATGTGCATGGAGAGAATGTTGTCTGGACTAGATACTCTGACATCATCGCCCAGCACGGACACCCTGTCATCCTAGGGAGATGGGCATAAGGGAGAGGATGAGAGGCTCCAGGTTTCAAATCCACAAGCGCCTCTTCTCTCCTTCTGCCTCTTGGGGGTTCCAGGCAGGTGTTCCAAAAATTCCAAACCTTGCAGCCCATAGGAGGCTCTCTTACAGCCTCACATCGGAGGTCCCACGTTTGTGGCTCTCTAGCCCACTTCCTGGTTAGATGGTTAGATAGCAACACCGATTCAATGGACACAAACTTGAGCAAACTCCAGGAGGCAGTGGAGGACAGGGAAGCCTGATGTGCTCCAGTCCATGGGGTTATCGCGAAGAGTCAGGGATGACTTCGTGATGGAACAACAAAGCCCACCTCCTTTGGGCAGAGCTTCACTCACAGACATGACCAACCACCAGCTGTGCACACGTTCCTGTAAGAATCTGCCTGCGGCCCCAGTCAAACATTTGTACTGTTCCTCGTCCTCGAACCTGGCAGCCCTGGATAGCAGGGGGCCTGAGTGTGGCACCTGGCTGAAGGTCAATGAGGTGGACACAGGAGGCAAGACTGTGCGAGGGGGTGCCTGGAAGAAGGGACGTGAGACGGAAGCTCTTCCCCAACTAGATACTCTTGCTGGGAGCCTGACTGGGATACGGGAGGACCCTCAGCTTTGGAATTTCTCTGGGGGACAGTGGACAACCACCTATTTAAAGAAAATCAGCTCCAAAAAAAGAAAATGAAGCCCAAAGAGGATTTTTTTCACCCGGGACGTAGTATAAATCTCAACTGACTCCAAAGGAAGGAGGAGAAATCTCATCCATAATCTTGATGAATTGGACACTTAATAAAATCCAACCCAGCCCAGGGAGGACTTTATTAGTGGCAGGAGGAGAGCTTCATTCCCTCCTTTGTCTTTGGGCCATGGGAACTGGGGAGATCAGCCCTCCCCACTCCTAAAGAGCCTCCTGGCTCAGGTTTAACCATTAAACTGGCTGCTCTAATTCAGGGACTGTCTTTGAACAAGTTAGAGAAAGAAAGCGTCTTCTCTCTCTCTCCCTCGCTCTCCCTCTTTCTTTTCTCCCTCCTTTGCTTTCTGTGCATGCTTGTCTGTGTACGTGTATCTGTGTGTGTGTGTGTGTCTGCATGTGTGTGTGTGTGTGCATGTGTGTATAACCAGTCACCACAAACTCACCATCAGCCCTTGCAGGTCCCCTCTCCTGTCCACATTTCCCACTCCCACCACCTCCACATCTCTCACAGGCCACCACCCCATCCTTTGGGAGGTACCCTGGAGTTGTGTGGCGTCTGTTTGTGTATGTCCTTTTAATTGCACATAGATGCTTGCGTTATAGACTCTGTTCTTTGTCTTATTGAGATCCCAGGTGTGTCTCCACTGTTGAGTTTCTGTGACCAACCAGATCTGGGGCCCAAATTGCTGACTAGCGCTGGAGAGACCAGCCGTATAGACAGACTCTGCAAGGTGCTGAAACTTTTTTTAAATTTATTTTTTATTGAAATGTAATTGAATTACAGCGTTGTGTTAATGACTGCTGTAGAGCAAAGTGACTCAGTTTACTTTTTTTTTTTTTTTGCTAAGTCGCTTCAGTCGTGTCCGACTCTGTGCAACCCCATAGAGGGCAGCCCACCAGGCTCCCCCATCCCTGGGATTCTCCAGGCAAGAATATTGGAGTGGGTTGCCATTTCCTTCTCCAATGCATGAAAGTAAAAAGTCAAAGTGAATTCGCTCAGGCATGTCCAACTCTTCATATATAAATATTCTTTTTCATGTTCTTTTTTATTGCAATTTTTGCAGGATATTGAATATAGTTCCCTGTGCTATACAGTAGGACCTTGTTGTTCATCCACTCTATACATACCAGTTTGCATCTGCTAACCCCAAACTTCATGCCATCCCCCTTCCACTCTCCCTCCCCCCTTGGCAACCACCAGTCTACTCTCTATGTCCTTGATTCTGTGTCTTTGAAACATTATTTTTAATATCAAACAACTAGAAACATTGGCTGCAATAGACTGAATACACTTATTGTAGTAGATTCTTATTCTTATTCAATCTACTTACTGTATTAGATTCAGGAAATGGAATACTGCAAAGTAATGAAAAACAACAACAAGAGCATCATGAGTGAATTTCATATGCATTTTGTTGAGTGAAAGAAACCAGAAATTAAAGAGATCATTCCAACTCTGTGAAGTTTAAAATCCTAAATAGGGAAATCCATAGAGACAGGAAGTGGCTTAACAGTTGCTAGGGGCAAAGGGCAGGGAAGAAAAAACAGGGAATGGCTGTTAATCGGCCCAGAGTTTCTTTTTGGAGTGATGAAAAAGTTCTGAATTAGCTAGTGGTAATGGCTACCCAACTGGCAAAGATACTTAAAACTACTGAAACTTTAACACTGAATTTGTGGCATGTGAATTATTTCAATAAAGCTGTTATTAAAATTTCATTGAGCTGTACACTTAAGATTCTGCATGTTACTGTGTAGAAGTTATACATCAGTAAATAGCAAAATTTACTCAAAAGCAAAAGTTTAAAAAAAAATCAGTGTTAGTTTAAAAAGTGAAACACAAGTCCATAACACTGTATTCTGGGTATAAACTCAGAATCATATGCATACAAAGCAACACTGCAATTCTACAAGGATTTGTGCTAATCCGGTTAGATTGTTCTTTAGGGAATCCTAATGTCTTCTGAGGGCTTCCCTGGTGGCTCAGAGGTTAAAGCGTCTGCCCGCAATGCGGGAGACCTGGGTTCCATCCCTGGGTCAGGAAGATCCCCTGGAGAAGGAAATGACAACCCACTCTAGTACTGTTGCCTGGAAAATCCCATGGACAGCGGAGCTTGGTGGGCTACAGTCCATGGGATCGCAGAGAGTCGGACATGACTGAGCGACTTCACTTCACTTCATTGTCTTCTGAAGTGAAATCGTTCAGTCGCGTCCGACTCTTTGCGACTCCATGGACAGTAGCCTGCACCAGGCTCCTCCGTCCACAGGGTTTTCTAGGCAAGAGTACTGGAGTGGGTTGCCATTTCCTTCTCCAGGGAATCTTACCGACCCAGGAATCGAACCCAGGTCTCCCACATTGATAGACAGACACTTTACTGTCTGAGCCACCAGGGGACCTAAAGTGTCTGTCTGAAATGCGGGAGACCTGGGTTCGATACCTGGGTCAGGAATATCCCCTGGAGAAGGAAATGGCAACTCACTCCAGTATTCTTGCCTGGAGAATCCCATGGATGGAGGAGCCTGGTGGACTACAGTCCATGGGGTTGCAAAGAGTCAGACACGACTGAGCGACTTCACTTTCACTTTAATATTTTCTGACTTGAGTTTTCCTCTAAGCTTTGGACCTGAGGTGCTGGCCCCAGTTCCTACCCAGCCCCCATCTGAACTCATTTCTCTTGACTAAACCCAGGTCTGTGGACAAGCCTCCCAGAATAACTGATATCCTACTTGCCTTCTGAATTGAATATTTTCTTGGAATTTTCTTTACTAACCCCAAATACCTTGATGCCTGTGCTTGTCCAAACTTTCCGTGAGTTCTACACGCCCTTGGGGGCATGTTAACCCGGACCAGCTGGTCTCCAGGGCAACCCTCTGTGCTAGGTCTGTTTCCCAGCTGGAGGGGTGTGTCTCCACACTTCTGGCTAGCTCAGAGATACTCAGGATCCAGCATCAGTGATACCCTAGTCTGCTGGTGCCCAGGCATAGATGCCCAGGAACCAGGAGGGCTGTGTTCCCAGCTTCACTGAACTGATAGAATGTACATCATGTAACACAGTGCAGTAGACTCTGTCTGGGGCATTTGAAACGGCAGACACTGGCATTTGTCTTATCAAGTGAATGGACTGGTAATAGAGCAATCCTCTCAATGGTCCAGATATTGATTTATCTCAAGCACCCTTTAAGAGGCTCTTTACTACAGGGTAGGCCTCAGGGTAGAAGAGCCTTGTACAATTACTGTGTGTGTTGGTTGAGTTTCTTAGTTGCAGACAACAGAACCCTTTCTAGGGAGTTTAAAGAGAGAGCTGTTTAGTAAGGATGAGGAGAGCTCACAAAATCATCAGAAGTGCAGAAACAGTCTTTGGTTCAACAGCAGGAAACAAATACTGGGACAAACCTTAGAAAGAGCCTGCTAAAAAAATCTATGTCTCTGTAACAGCGGGCAAGCTGTCATCACCTTTGTCTTCCTTTGTGGCTCAGATGGTTAAGAATCCTCCTGCAATGCAGGAGACCCATGTTCAATCCCTGGGTCAGGAAGATCCCCTGAAGAAAAGTGTGGCAACCCCACTCTAGTATTCGTGCCTGGAGAATTTCATGGGCAGAGAAGCCTGGTGGGCTACAGTCCATGGGGTCACAAAGAGTCAGACACAACGGAGTGACTAACACACATACACAAACATCACCTTCACCACAAAACCACACCAGCACAACGCGTGTTCCCCAATCATCTCTCATTTGGCTCAGTTAATGAGATAAAAGCCCTATGAGACCAAAGCTGCCATTTGACTTCATAGCACTCATATTGGAGCTAGAAATAAGGTAACCAACCATCCAAGTTTGCCCCAAAAGGAAGTTTTCCAACATGCAGGACTTCCAGTACTAAAATCAGAGAAGTTCCAGGAAAACCAGGATGAGCTGGTCGCCATAATGTGGTGCTTCTGGATTCTACCTTGGGAATCTCCCCAAACATGAAGAGGAGGTCAGATGATTTGGGGCAGATCATCTCCAACTGCATGATATAAGTAATAAGATCAGCAGATACTGATTCAGGCATGCGCTTGCAAGTGCTTTATCATGACTGTTGTTATTATTTTTCCATCATCATCTCACGGGCTTCCCTTGTGTCTCAGATTGTAAAGTATCCACATGTAACGTGGGAGACCTGGGTTCCATCCCTGGGTCGGCAAGATCCCCTGGAGAAGGGCACAGCTCCCCACTCCAGTATTCTTGCCTGGAGAATGCCATGGACAGAGCAGCCTGGCAAGTTAGAGTCCATGGGGTCTCAAAGAGTCGGACACAACTGAGTGACTAGCAGACACACACCATTATCTCACTTAATCTTTCCCACAAATCCATGAAATCATATTATTTGTCCAATGATGTTATAGGTCCTGTCCTCATGGATCTTATATTGTTGTGGGGATACAGGCAAGAAACAAGAAAAAGTATACACCTGGAGGTGTGCTAAACTGTAATAAAAGAGACCAAGGGTGGGGGGCTACATAGAGAGAGTGAAGGGGCAAACCTTAGAAACAGCCTGCTAAAAAAATCTATGTCTCTGTAACAGTTGGCAAGCTGTCATCACCTTTGTCTTCCTTTGTGGCTCAGATGGTAAAGAATCCTCCTGCAATGCAGGAGACCCAGGTTCAATCCCTGGGTCTCCTTAGTTTCGGTGATCAGAGGTCAGGGAAGGCATTTCTGAGAAGGTGACATTTGAGCTGAGACTTGACAGACGATGGAGCCAGATACACAGTGATCTGGGGAAAGGATGTTCTAGCCAGAGGGTAGCAAGTGCAAAAGGCTCATGGTGGGAGCAGAGCTTTGCACAACTGGGGAACAAAATCAGAGCTCAGTGTGGCTGCAACAGAGTGGGGGGGCGCGTATTTAAGGAGATTCGGATCTGGGAGATGATGGTAAAGAGTATGGACTTCATTTTAAGATCAGTGGAAAACTAGGGGAGGGTTTTAAACAGAGGAGTGGGATGATCTGATTTTCATTTTACATCCAACGTCACAAAGCTGGTGAATGAGAAATGAAAACTGAGATCAGATATATATATCACCACAGAGCCCTGTTCTCAAAAACCATGCCTGCTGAGTCCAACCAGGACTAACACACATGTTTATTCTGTGTTTCTACACATGTGCGTTGCTCCTACAGCTCTGGTTCTCAACTGGGGGTGATTTTTGCCCCCCAGGCACATTAGGCAATGCTTGGAGATATTTTTAGTCGTTACAACATGGGATGGGGTTGCTACTGGGATCCGGTGGGTAGAGACCAGAGATGCTGGTAAACCTCCTGCAATGCACAGGACAGCCCCTCAACAAAGAATTATCCAGAATATCGATACTGCTCTTCAGGGACTAGCATAGTCATTTCTTTTTCTCTCATGCAGTGATGGGTCAACTCAAATGAAATCTGAGGCTCCTGCCAATTCTCCTAATATGTCCCCTTCTTTGGAGACAATTCCTTCAAAGCAGGCAGCATCCCAGTTGCTGTGTTTCCCGTTCTGAAGAGTCAGGCGGGGATCATACCTCAGGCAGCTCCCGGCAGCAGGCAGGCGATGGGAAGGAGCCAACGCGCTCTCCTCCCAGCGCTCACGTCTGGGTGTTGGGGCTGGAAAGGTGTTTGGGTGCTGGCTGTTCGCCCATGCTCTGCACAGCTGTATTCACACAAGCTGTGTCTGCCCCTGTGCTCTGCTCCCCCAGCGTCATCTGAACGCGTCACCCAAGCTACCCACCCAAGGACCCCTTGCAGTGCATGCCTACTCACTGTCCCCATGTGCTGAAGAGGCCAAAGGAGTAGACCACCCGCTACTCAATGCGTGCGGCTATGGAGCCCGCCCGCTCACACTATTGCGATGAACAGGGCTTGGAGACCCCGGGCCTATGCGAGGCACCCTCCCTTACCAACACAATGGACAGCACATCAGCCGTGCTGCACAAAGAGCTCGTCTACCCACGTGAGTGGACTGAGCACTTCCCTTAAGACACTCGCTGTGCTGAGCACTTTAACACATCATCTCTTTGTCTGATTTCTTTCCAAAGCAAATCTCAAAGCCAAAATTTAGGAACAAGTGGTTTGGTTGGGAAGTGGTCTGGCCATGAGCATGTGGGGGTGGGGATGTGCAACAGGAGCCGGGGAGAAGCCCGTGGAGGGTGCTCATGATGACGGGGCTACTGCTCCAGGCAGCGGGGGCTGGTGCCCTCTGGGAGACCATGGGCAACTAACCTCGGGGTCATCCCCCACCCAGAGGAGAGGGAGCTGGGCTGTTTAATCACCCACTTCGGTCCCTCATGAGAGGTGTTTGCAGGACATCAACCCCTTGACATCTCCTGCCTCCTGCAGCCTAGACACTTCCAGCCCCCAGAGAGCACTGTCAAGCAGAGACGCAGGGGGCAGTAGGGCCACCATGCATGGGTCACCCTCAGGTAGGCTGAGGGGGTGTAGTCAGGATGCCAAGAGCATCTGCTACATCTCCCGGTCACTAAGGAAGGTGTTCGGATGGGTCCATTTTAAGTGAAGCAATAGGGACTGCAAGAGGTGATGTGAACTTGTCCAAGGCCACTGGTTAATGAAATGTGGAACCAGGATTCAAACCCAGGCCTGTCTGATGGCAAAGCCCACATTCTTACCCACTGTAGTCGCTTCCTGGGGCCGCCATCACTGAGTACCACAGGCTGGGTGGTTCAAACAACAGAAATGTACTTTCTCACACTTCTGGAAGCTAGAAGTCTGAGATCAACGTGTTGGCAGGGTTGACTCCTTCTGGAAGGCTCTGAAGGAGAGTCTTCCGTGCTTCTCTGATAGCTTCTAAAGACTTGCTAGCAATCTTTGATGTTTCTTGCCTCTTACATGCCTCACCCCCATCTCTGCCTTCTTCACATGGCCTTCTCTCCGTGTGCCTGCCTCTATGTTCAAATGTCCCCTTTTTTATAAGGACATCAGTCATATTGAATGGAGGGCCACTGCCATGACCTCATCTTAACTAATTGTATAGAATATCCTTATTTCCAAATAAGACCACATTCACAGGTTCTGGGGATTACAGGCTTAAAATATGAATTGTAATATGAATTTTGAGGGGACACAATTCATCTCATACCATCCACCACACAGTCCCTCCATTCTCCATGGGCTTTGGTTCTGCACAATCATCTTTATCCTTTGAGTTGGCCCACCGCATCTGGACAAGAGCACCCATTAGCTTGTGTCCCCAGCTGCTCTCGGTGGCCCTACCCACCCGTAGTGAGTATGATTGGTCACAGCCAGAGGACAGAAGAATGCAAAGAGTGGAAGAAATCTGGGAGAAGGCCTCAGTGACAGGGCTGGGCCCGAGGTCCACCTCACTGTCACCTTAATCACCAAGATTCAATCATCAGACACAATAAAGAAAAGTATTATGGAAATAAAACACTGCCAAGAATCTTTCTCAAATTGCAAGTGCATGCAATGAGCAGTCTGGGTTTATGAAGAACAAATTATGCCAGACACACTTGATTGTGCCTTTGAGGGAACTAAGAAATTAAGGGACGGGAAGGATGGGAGAGATGTAATACATCTTGATTTTAATACAGCAATTGATACATTGTCTGGAGGAATTGTCCTGGCAAAATTAATTCAAATTGGGTTGGGGAGGAGAACTATCCCTGGGGTTGAAAACCAGTGGAAAGATAAACAAACAAATAATAATTAAAGGGGAAAACCAAAGCCTACAGCCGGAAGTGGGGAAAGGGGGGAGGATGATGGGAAAGGTGTGTGTGTGTGTGTGTGTGTGTG